>JBAMCF010000748.1:0-43792 GCA_037075285.1 Drosophila lutescens | reverse complement strand
TCTTTTTCAAATGAATTTTTAGCTTTCTGACGATATTGGGTGTTAAGGTCTATATAGGTTTTGAGCCAAGGTTTTTGTTCAAAACGCATCCCTCTATGAATTTTTTTTAGCTGCAACCCATTAAGCAAACATTGCTGTAAATTTTTATAATGAATGATATAATTTTTTTTATTTCCGAGGTCGGCAATTAATTTTTTTACTTTTTCGCTATTAGTGGCTAACTTTGTTGTTGAACAAAACGGTAAATCACTATGTAAATCATGAATACTGTATGGATAGTCCAAGTCCACTTCTAAAATATATCCATAATGACCATCGCTTGGAATATTTTCTACTACTAAATTTTCTATGTCTATGGGAGACAACCACTTAAACCCTTGGTAAGGTAAAGGTTGAGACATTGCCCAACCATACAAATTATTTGCATCTAAATACATTAAAAATGATGACTCTTTACTATCATCATAGTCTCTTAAATATTTATTATTTGCTTTACTATATCTGTGACAGCATTGTACCAATCCACCCCGAATTCCACTTTGTATAAATTTATACATATCAATATCAGTTATTAACTCTAACTCAATTTGTGTGGTTTTCAACATTGCCTGCCAAGATAAACCTGGTGTTGTATAAAAATGAGCTGGGTCAAGAGAATAAATTTTCATGCAAATTAAACGGAAATTTTCAAAAACATCAGTTAATAATAATACATCAGTTTTTAAATAAATCTCTAGATAGTCCTTTAGAGATTTACAGGAAAATTGTGTCCAAACTTTAACAGCATGACTATAATCCTCTTGAGAACACTGCTTTTCAGTAAACTGATTATAAAATTGGTCTCTTGATGGTAAACTAGTTTCCTCTAGTCTATGTTCTGAATCAAGATATTCATATGGGAATACACCCTTCTTCCGCATAAGTCTAAATTCATTTTCACAATTAAAATGCGATCTTACTGATTTAAGTTGATCATCTTCTAAATTGGATGCTAATGCATCTAGACTAGATGACATAAATCTAAATGTGTCTAGAAACCTTATCTCAAAACTGTTTCCACATTCATTTTCAATGATTTTCATTACTGAAATGAAGTGCTCCTTGTTAATGGGAATAGCTTTAATTTCTCCAGGAATAGTTGTCAATTCTTTGATAAACAAGTGACAATCATACTTGGAAAAATTGTGGAAGAAAACTGGGATAAAATTAGACGTTTTCAATTCTAAATTACATTTCGAATGAGCTGCACCCCTGTATCTACCTGTATAATGACAATGATCTCGAACACTATCATCCGCTAAAGCCTTCTCACAAATATGACAATTGAGGGCATACTCAAAATCATATTCGTCCTCTGGATTCATTACTATGGGAACAATTTTACTCAAATATTTTGAATGAATAGTTTTTAAGTTATTTACAATGGAATTGACAAAATTTATGGGTGAATTACCTCCCGTTTCCATTACAAATTTATCTAAGCTAGAATCATATGCACACTTTATAAAGTAAGCATATGAAATTGGTACATGTTCATTTACATTAAACAGTTTAGGACTTACATCAATATTTTTACGTCGAAGTATGCACTCGAAATCTGCATACACTGCGAACGGAACTTTTAGTTGATGACGCAGTGCCGTATACTTCAATGTCGACTTATTTGGGTTTGGGAGAGTGACTACCTTTCCACTGCAAAGCTCCTTGTGGCGAAGTGCGTGACTTGCAGTTGATGAAAAATTTAAGCAGGTATTGCAAAACCATTCCCGTCCATTATGTGATCCTCTTTGTGAAGTCATTAGTCTATTAAATAAAAGAAAATATATCAAATAATGTAAAATAATAAGTAAAAGTAGGTCTATAACGAGTAAAATTCATACTTTGAAATATTTTTTATCCATGTGTAGTGACCGAATCCGTTTCCTTCCAGGAAAAGTATATTTATGTGCGTCGGCTTTTCAACTCCAGATTGATAAAGAGGTCCAATTATAGTTTCACTTTCCTCATCATATCCAAAAACGTTAATGCTCAATGTAACGTTTTTTTGAATGAAGATGTCTATGTCCTTTATTTTAAGCGGGAATGTTAACCCACTGAAGTCCAAATTTATTCCAGGTGTTAAAACAAATCTTTCGGCCCTTATATCAACTTTATATGTATAGCACATACTAGGGTTACTTGCTACCTTTGTAAGTGCCGAAATCAAAGTCCATTTAAAACAGTATGAGTCATTCTTATTTTGGACATTAATTATTGCTTTTTTCGAAAAAAGCTTGGGTGGTGTTGGGATAAATGAGGAACCAGAAAGCGGTTTAAATTGATTGAAATTCATTTCCAATCGAATTATGCGGAGTAGGGTCCACCCGCTATCCCTTTCCTGAAACTCTTCCATTTTTATTTTCAGATGGTTTGAGTGATTGGTGAATATGCGGTCTAAATCCGAGTGGCTTGTAACAACTTCCATTTTGCTTTGGAATTGTTTAGTCTCCGTTTTTAAATCGTCATCTTTCACGAGCATATATTCCGCAAAAAGCTCAAAATTAACTTTACCGGACATGTAGCTTTGAAGCACATTAAATAAATGCGATTTTAAAGCCTCTCCTGCTTCGAAGAGGAACTCTTCCGGGTATCTTAATTCCTCTCCTTCATTAACAAACATATAATGAAGGATTCGACCCTTGAATCCATCCGAAATCAATTTGATTCTTCCATCCAAAGGTACCATAGCATTCATCTTGTGGTTCGCGGTTCGTGCATGGTGATTCCATTGAACTCCCACCGGGATGAAACGACGACACGACTCGCAATATTTTTGGGCTTGGTTATTCATTTTATTTATTATTTTTGTATCAGTTTGTAATGTTGTTAATTTGTAATTGTAATTTAATTGTTCTCACAAAGTCACTTTTCAATTGAGGTACACTCGTTGATAAGAATACTTTATAGTTTTTTGAAACTAGTAAAAAGAGTAGTTCACTTCAAGAAATTTGAATATACTGATCTGAATTTAGATAAATTCTAGCTTAAATATAACTTGGAGGATAGATTATTAGTATGATCTTAAACTATAGTTTGTAAAATAAACAAAAAAGAGTTGCAAAGTTTTGATTGGTTGATGAAAATAATTTCCTTAAATTTAATATAAGAAATTAGAGTTGCAACGAATTGATTGGTTGATGAAAATATTTTCCTTAAATTTAATATAAGAAATTAGACTTGCATTATTTTCATTGGTTGATTCCATCGAATATTTGATGGTGAGGGAGGGGTGAAAGTGAACCGTGACCTAGCAACCAGGTTTTTGTCTACTCGGTTTCTAGTCACATTTGCATTTGTCTAACTATTCTTCTCAAAGGGATGATTGCGAGGGAGGAAAGGTGGTGGAAAAGCATGCTCCCCATATGAAGAGGGGATAAAAGTGAGAAGATACTGGGAAGAACCTTCAGTTCGAATTAAAAGTCTGGATTAATAATATCAGCAGCAGCAACATAAGTTTGGAATAACAACAAAACTACAACCAAAAATCAACAAACCAAACCAACAAAACAACTATACAACAACAAAAAATCAACTATACAACAAACAACTAATCAACAACCAAAAATCAACAAACAACAACATCATCAACAGACAAACAGCGCCAACAACAACAAGAAACAGCGCCAACAACATCAAGAAACAACAAGAAACAGCGCCAACAACATCAAGAAACAACAAGAAACAGCAGCAGAATGAATAACAACCACGTGTGTGATGAAATCACCAATTTCCTCGAAGAATTTGGTGACTTCATTTTTGAGGATCATCGGGAGTCCCTGGAGATGGACTTCTCCAAGCTACAACAGATGGATCGAGTCGGTGAGAGAGAATCTAGGTATGGTGTGCATATGCTAACATGTCCCTGGGCCGACGATGACGTAAGAGAGGGCCCGGATACATGTCAATGTCACCAGGCACCATACATTAGAATTAAAGCTATTGCTTTAATTAACAAATACAAAAATCTTAACCTTAAATTTACAAATAAAAAATAAATAAAACAATAAAAATATATTTGAAATTAAAATTAACATATTCTTTTGTTTGGGGGATGGGTGATTTTTTTTTTTTTCAGCTATTTCTTTCAGCTCAAAAAGTTAAAAAATAAAAATATACTTGAATTCAAATTAACATCTTCTTTTTGTTATTGGGGTGGGAGTTTGTTTCTCAGTGGCAAGCAAAGGGATCCCTTTTCAAGGGTGCTTGCTTTCAGCTGTTTCTTTGGGAGTTTGTTTCTCAGTGGCAAGCAAAGGGATCCCTTTTCAAGGGTGCTTGCTTTCAGCTGTTTCTTTTGGACGTGACAACAGCCCGTGACATTCTAACACGTACCCGTGTGAGCACCACACTTTCTTAATCTAAGCAAAGGACACCCGGCACACCCCAGTAATTTCTCCCCCATTAACTAGGATAACCCAAATATATCGCTATGATCACCTGACACACCCCAGTAACTTCTCACCCGCTTAACTAGATTCCCTCCCCTCGTTTCACCCTATTTTTCTAACTTCTCCCACGTTCGATCCCGTCAACCTACTCGTCAACCACTTAAGCAGAATGCCTCCCCTCTTTCACCCATTTCCTAGATACAAAAGCTGGATATAACTATTGTGGACCCTAATTTACGATCACCCGTCACACCCCAGTAACTTCTTCCCGCTTAATAAGAGTCCCGATTTCTTAAACGAAATTCGGGGGAGCGAATTCCTGAATACAAATCCTAGATATAAGCAACTTATCACCCTAATTTACGATCACCCGTCACACCCCAGTAACTTCTCACCCGCTTAATTAGGGTCCCGATTTCTTAAACGAAATTCGGGGGAGCGAATTCCTGAATACAATTCCTAGATAAGCAACTTATCACCCTAATTTACGATCACGCGTCACACCCCAGTAATATCTCCCCCGATTTCTGGACCGAATTTCGGGATTCCTGATTCCTGAATACAAATCCTAGATACAAAAGCTGGATCCAAAAGCTGGATCCAAAAGCTGGATCCAAAAGCTGGATCCAAATTAACGATCACTCGTCACGCACCCATTAACTTTAATTACCCCCACACCTGTCACATTGTCCTGATTTATTACCCTAATTAGCATAATTAATTACCTCCCCTTCCCCCTACGATCCAGCAATACGATTCAGAACTCTCATTTTCATACTACGATCCAGCAATACGATTCAGAACTCTCATTTTCATACTACTTTGTTTATTCCATCGTTCCAAAAAATTGTATGATGGTTTTTGGCGAGCCAGAGAGCAGTTTTTCGTGACTTGTTATTAAGACGAGTGAAATCAAATGGAGGTTGCACAACAAAATTATTTGTTAAATTTATTTCCTTTGCTAAATACAACTCCAATTTCTTTTAGAATGAACTTGTCGTTGTTATCAAAAAATCCTCGTACATCAATTGCAACTAGATCTTTCTCCATTTTATGTGGTTGAAATGTTGTTTGACAATTCTTTGAACTAACCCACTTAAAGGACTATACTCAACTAAACGATCGTGAATAAGAAGACAATATGCTTGGGTGTTTTCATGGATTGCTTTTTTCAAATCGATTGAAATTCTCACGTCGATAGGTCCCAATTTAACTGTTTCATTTTGATATGAAAGGTCAACTACAATAATTGGTTTACTTTTAGAGTGTAGAAAATTTATCAGCCTCAACTTTTCTCTTCGTATAATTACCATGAAGAATTATTTTTGTCATTTTGGAAGTATTTATGGTATGCATTTTTAGATCTAAAAACTGACATGCTGCCATACATTCGATTTTCAGTGAAAAGAACCTTTTTATATTTTTCAATATCTAGATACTCTAGTGCTGTCCTCGTTACTCCCTTAGATTTCATAAACGATTTGTCCATAGAATCAATTTTATAACAATAAACCTTAGGACGGAGACCAACAAACTCTGACATTGGTCTACCATGAAGCTCATCTTTAAAAACACCTAATACCGCTTTATTGCATATTTTAAAATTATATAACTTGGCTCTTTCTTCGGAATATCCAGATGTATCAAATTTGAATATCCCGAATATCTCTATAAAAGTCATCAGTTTTAATTGTATAGATGAAGGAATCTGTATCTATGTAATTTAATCTTATATTATCTTGAAATTTTGGTTTCATATACTGATAATGGAAATTATACATGTTCCACTTTGATAACTCTAATACTGTAAACCCAAGATACATGGGTTTATCGTATACATATGACATTCTTCTCATTTGAATTGTATAAAAATCATTCTCTAGTTTTGTAGCACTTTGGAAATTAAATTTGGAAATTAATGCTCGTGCACATAATTTTTTACGACCACTTTTATTAATATTATTATTCTGTGGAGGATCCCAAGCACAAACTATTTTAATGTCAACGCGTTTCTCGATATTTTCGAGGGTTTTACCGTAGACTGCATTATTTAATAATTTAAAAAAATCTTTTTCAAATGAATTTTTAGCTTTTTGACGATATTGGGTGTTAAGGTCTATATAGGTTTTGAGCCAAGGTTTTTGCTCAAAACGCATCCCTCTATGAATTTTTTTTAGCTGCAACCCATTAAGCAAACATTGCTGTAAATTTTTATAAAGAATGATATAATTTTTTTTATTTCCGAGGTCCGGAATTAATTTTTTTACTTTTTCGCTATTAGTGGCTAACTTTGTTGTTGAACAAAACGGTAAATCACTATGTAAATCATGGATACTGTATGGATAGTCCAAGTCCACTTCTAAAATATAACCATAATGTCCATCGCTTGGAATATTTTCTACTGCTAAATTTTCTATGTCTATGGGAGACAACCACTTAAACCCTTGGTAAGGTAAAGGTTGAGACATTGCCCAACCATACAAATTATTTGCATCTAAATACATTAAAAATGATGACTCTTTACTATCATCATAGTCACTTAAATATTTATTATTTGCTTTACTATATCTGTGACAGCATTGTACCAAACCACCCCGAATTCCACTTTGTATAAATTTATACATATCAATATCAGTTATTAACTCTAACTCAATTTGTGTGGTTTTCAGCATTGCCTGCCAAGATAAACCTGGTGTTGTATAAAAATGAGCTGGGTCAAGAGAATAAATTTTCATGCAAATTAAACGGAAATTTTCAAAAACGTCAGTTAATTATAATACATAAGTTTTTAAATAAATCTCTAGATAGTCCTTTAGAGATTTACAGGAAAATTGTGTCCAAACTTTAACAGCATGACTATAATCCTCTTGAGAACATTGCTTTTCAGTAAACTGATTATAAAATTGGTCTCTTGATGGTAAACAAGTTTCTCCAGGTATAGGTGTCAATTCTTTGATAAACAAGTGACAATCATACTTGGAAAAATTGTGGAAGAAAACTGGGATAAAATTAGACGTTTTCAATTCTAAATTACAATTAGAATGAGCTGCACCCCTGTATCTACCTGTATAATGACAATGATCTCGAACCCTATCATCCGCTAAAACCTTCTCACAAATATGACAATTGAGGGCATACTCAAAATCATATTCGTCCTCTGGACTTATTACTATGGGAACAATTTTACTCAAATATTTTGAATGAATAATTTTTAAGTTATTTACAACGGAATTGACAAAATTTATGGCTGAATTACCTCCCGTTTCCACTAAACTAGTATCATATGCACACTTTATAAAATAAGCATATGAAATTGGTACATGTTCATTTACATTAAATAGTTTAGGACTTACATCAATATTTTTACGTCGAAGTATGCACTCGAAATCTGCATACACTGCGAACGGAACTTTTAGTTGATGACGCAGTGCCGTATACTTCAATGTCGACTTACATATATGGGTTAGGGAGAGTGACAACCTTTCCACTGCAGAGCTCCTTGTGGCGAATTACGTGACTTGCAGTTGATGAAAAATTTAAGCAGGTATTGCAAAACCATTCCCGTCCTTTATGTGATCCTCTTTGTGAAGTCATTAGTCTATTAAATAAAAGAAAATATAGCAAATAATGTAAATTAATAAGTAAAAGTAGGTTTTCGTATAACGAGTAAAATTCATACTTTGAAATATTTTTTATCCATGTGTAGTGACCGAATCCGTTTCCTTCCAGGAAAAGTATATTTATGTGCGTCGGCTTTTCAACTCCAGATTTATAAAGAGGTCCAATTATACTTTCACTTTCCTCATCGTATCCAAAAACGTTAATGCTCAATGTAACGTTTTTTTGTGTGAAAATGTTTATGTCCTTTATTTTGAGCGGGAATGTTAGCCCACTGAAGTCCAAATTTATTCCAGATTTTAAAACAATTCTTTCGGCCCTTATATCAACTTTATATGTGTAACACTAGCGTTACTTGCTACCTTTGTAAGTGCCGAAATCAAAGTCCATTTAAAGCAGTATGAGTCATTCTTATTTTGGACATTAATTATAGCTTTTTTCGAAAAAAGCTTGGGTGGTGTTGGGATAAATGGGGATCCAGAAAGCGGTTTAAATTGATTGAAATTCATTTCCATTCGAATTATGCGGAGTAGGGTCCACCCGCTATCCCTTTCCTGGAACTCTTCCATTTGTTATTTCAGTTGGTGTGAGTGATTGGTGAATATGTAGTCTAAATCCGAGTGGCTTGTAACAACTTCCATTTTGCTTAGGAATTGTTTAGTCTCCGTTTTTAAATCATCATCTTTCACGAGCATATATTCCGCAAAAAGCTTAAAATTAACTTTACCGGACATATAGTTTTGAAGCACATTAATTAAGTGAGATTTTAAAGCCTCTCCTGCTTCGAAGTGGAACTCTTCCGGGTATGTTATAATGAAGGATTCGTCCCTTGAATCCATCCGAAATCTTTTTGATTCTTCCATCCAAAGGTACCACAGCATTCATTTTGTGCTTCGCGATGCGTGCATGGTGATTCCATTAAACTTCCACCGGGATGAAACGACGGCACGACTCGCAATATTTTTGGGTTTGGTTATTCATTTTATTTATTATTATGCCCTTGCAGAGGGTATTATGATTTCAGTCAGAAGTTTGCAACGCAGTGAAGGAGACGTTTCCGACCCCATAAAGTATATATATTCTTGATCAGCATCACTAGACGAGTCGATTTAGCCATGTCCGTCTGTCCGTCTGTCCGTCTGTCCGTCTGTCCGTCCGTCTGTCCGTCTGTCCGTCTGTTTCTACGCAAACTAGTCTCTCAGTTTTAAAGCTATCGGGCTAAAACTTTCCCAAAAGTCTTCTATCTATTGCAGGTAGTATATAAGTCGGAACGAGCCGGATCGGACAACTATATCATATAGCTCCCATAGGAATAATCGGGGGAAAAAATGCAAAAAAAATTTATCTTGGGTGTTTTTGAACCTAGAGCCTCCTACTTTTGGAAATGCCATTTTTTATCTAATTCTGAATTTCGAATAAATTTTTTTTAAAATCGGACGACTATATCATATAGCTGCCATAGAAACGATCCAAAAATTAATGGGAATATAATAGGAAATAAATTATTGCTTCGTTGACTTTTATTGTATTCTCTTCTACTCTGGGATATGAGTCTTATTAAATGTCCTTGTCCGTCTGTCCGTCTGTCCGTCTGTCCGTCTGTCCGTCTGTCCGTCTGTCCGTCGGTCCGTCTGTCCGTCTGTCCGTCTGTTTCTACGCAAACTAGTCTCTCAGTTTTAAAGCTATCGGGCTAAAACTTTCCCAAAAGTCTTATATCTATTGCAGGTAGTATATAAGTCGGAACGAGCCGGATCGGACAACTATATCATATAGCTCCCATAGAAATAGTCGGGAAAAAAATGTAAAAAAAATTATATCTTGGGTGTTTTTGAACATATCACCTCCTACTTTTGGAAATACCATTTTATATCTAATTCTGAATTTCGAATAAATTTTTATCAAAATCGGACGACTATATCATATAGCTGCCATAGGAACGATAAAATAATTAATGGGAATATAATAGGAAATAAATTATTGCTTCGTTGGTTTTTATTGTATTCTCTTCTACTCTGGGATGTGACTCTTTTTAAATGTTTTCGAATTTCGATTTTAATTTTATCAATATCGAACTACCACATCATATAGCTGCCATAGGAACGATCAAAAAATTAATGTGAAATAATAGGAAATTTAACATTTTTGCGTTTTGTAAATTAATAGAATGATCTGCAAGGGTATATAAGCTTCGGCTTGCCGAAGCTAGCTTCCTTTCTTGTTTTTGTATCAGTTTGTAATGTAGTTAATTTGTAATTGTTATTTAATTGTTCTCACAAAGACACTTTTCAATTGAGGTACACTCGTTGATAAGAATACTTTACAGTTTTTCGAAACTAGTAGAAAGAGTAGTTCACTTCAAGAAATTTGAATATACTGATCTGAATTTAGTTAAATTCCAGCTTAAACATAACTTTGAGGATAGATTATTAGTATGATCTTAAACTATAGTTTGTAAAATAATCAAAAAAGAGTTGCGAAGTTTTGATTGGTTGATGAAAATATTATAGACTTGCAATATTTTCATTGGTTGATTCCTTCGAATATTTGATGGCGAGGGAAGGTGGTGGAAGAAAGCAGAATTCTCAAAAATAAAGTGAACAGTGTCCTAGCAACCAGGTTTTTGTCTACTCGGTTTCTAACAAACTTATCATTTGTCTAACCAAACTTCTCAAGGGGTATGATTTCGAGGGAGGGGTGGTGGTGGAAAAGCATGATACCCCATATGAAGAGGGGATACAAGTGAGAAGTAACTGGGAAGGTTCGATTTCAAAGTTTACTGGATCAGCAATAATCAACCAAACAACCAAACAACAAAAAAAGCTATACAGTTAAACAACTAGAAACCAGCTAATAACAACTAATCAGTTAAACAACAGCTATACAAAACTAATCAGTTAAACAACAAGCAACAAACAACAGTTAAACAACAAAACAATAACAGTTGAACAACAATAACAGTTAAACAACAAACAACAAACAAAAATCAACTATACAACAACTAAACAGCTAATACAAAAAATGAATACCAAAAACAAACAACTATATAACAACAAAAATCAACTATACAACAAACAAAAATCAATTATATAACAACAAAAATCAACTATACAACAAACAAAAATCAATTATATATCATCAAAAATCAACTATACAACAATAAAAAATCAACAAACAACAACAAAAATCAACTAAACAACAATCAAAATCAACAAACAACAACAGAAATTAACTATATAACAACAAAAATCAACTATATAACAACAAAAACAGTTTAACAACAAACAAGAAAACATCAAAAACAGTTAAACAACATCAAGAAAACAACAAAACAGTTAAACAGCAACAACTAATCAGTTAAACAACAAGCAACATGAATATCAACATTAACGTGTGTGATCAAATCACCAATTTCCTCAAAGAAAATGGTTATTTCATTTTTGAGGATCAGTCCCTGGAGTCCCTGAACCGACGATGATGTAAGAGACAGCCCGGATACTTGTCAATGTCACCAGGCACCATACCTTAGAATTAAAGCTATTGCTTTAATAAACAAATACAATAAACTTACCCTTAAATTAAAAAAAAAATAAATAATTAAAACAATAAAAATATATTTTAATTTCAAATTTGTAACTTCTTTTGTTTGGGGGATGGGTGTTTGTTTTCTATTCTTTCAGGTCAAAAAAAGTTAAAAAAATAAAAATAAATTTTCATTCAAATTTACATATTATTTTTGTTATTGGGGGTGGGTGTTTGTTTCTCAGTGACAAGAAAAGGGATCCCCTTTTCTTGCTCTCAACAACTTGTTTTTCTGTCTGATCCCACCATCCTGTGATATTATTTGGTATGGTAATTAAGTGACCCCGTGCACATCACTATGGACGGCAGTCCATGTAGTGACGAAGAGCACAAGGAGAGTGTGCGAAGGCGACTACTATTGTATAGCCGCAAAATTGATAAAATCCTACGCTCCGTTCAAAAGTTATAGCCAAAATAAGATTTTCTTCTTCTTCCCAAAATGATAATTTAATTCTGTTTGTCAGTTTGTCCAAAACATGTTTTTTAAGTTCTGAAAATTTGATATGACGTTCATCACATCGATATAAAAAACTTTTGTTCTACCACTTTTGGAAAAACCCGCTAGTTTAGCGGGAAAACAGCTATAAATAGCTAAAATTCGGAAAGCCGTAAGCCGTCTATACTACTAAAGCTACAGACTTGTGCTGCATCTCGTTTGAAAGGTATTTTTAAATTCTATAAACGCCTTCTATATGCAATTTGTGTAAATGTAATAGTTAAAAAGATATGAACAAAAGAACATTTTTTAAAACTTTTTTTTAACTTTTTTTTATTTTTCTCAAAAACGGCTCTAACGATTTTCTTTAAAACTTGAAACTGTATAGCCCTTGAGATTCCTTAAATTTTGGTACATAACACATTACTATAAACAGTCACGTTTAAAAGTTATTCAGAAACGAAAATAGCCACTTTTGCCAGCTCATTACAATTAATGCTGCCCAAGGGCCGTTCATTTACAACCCAAACAGATTTGGCCAAAAAAAAATTTTACATTTTTGATTTGCCTGAAACTTTCTTTACATGTTCTATTCGGAAAATGAGCAATCACGTGTATCAGGATTAGTCCGAAAAAAAATTTTTTTTTTAGTTAGAATTTTTTAATGTTTTTCAAAATTTGACCAATTTGAAAAAGTACCCTCTCATTGAAAATCTTTATCTCCGGTTATATGAATCCGCGTGACTTCATGTCTTTTGCATTAATTCCTCTAAAATCTCTTCTTAAAAAAAAAATTAAAAAAAAACTAAGTTTTTAGTTTCTTAAAAATAAAAGCAAATTAAGATTCTAAAAAATTTTGTATTGAAATTTTTTTTTTATATTTCAATGTATGCGCTATATTGTTAGTTACAATCGGTTTTTGTAAACAGTTGGAGCCTTTTTTAGTTTTTAAAATATCGAATTTTTTTTAACAAGGCCTCTTTTTTCTATGAAAACACGTCGCAGCAAGTAGGGCTAATCTCTCACTCTTATCGGATCCTTATGGAATTCATGTTTTCTCATCGTTTACTAGTCCTTTAACAATTTTTAATGATTAAAAGTTAAGTTTTAAGTGTTTTAACAATTTCTGAATGACAAAAAGTATTTTTTTAGGTGTATGTGCATATCCAAACTGTATTTAAGGGTCAAGGAATCGTTAAAAATGTTTTAAACCGTTCCATTAATGCAATTCTTAAATAAATAATTCAATTTAAATGTACCAATATGTTAGCTCCTATGAGAGCAAAAGTAAACAATACAAAACATCTGATATCAAATAAAACAAGAGAGAACGCTATAGTCGGGTGCCCCGACAATCAGATACCCGTTACTCAGGTAAAGGGAGTGCGAGGGAGATCGAGATAGAAACTTTGAACACGCATAACTTTTTAACGAATGGTCCGATTTGAAAAATTTCTTCTACACTTCGATAGGTATTGATAAACACAATAAAACTGCATTTTTACTTTTCCGAAATATTGAAATTTTTAAAATCGTATATAAGCGATTGTGGGCGTTAGGGGGGCGTGGCACACTTTTGAAACAAACTTGCGCTGCGTAGGAACTCCAAGAATCTTCATGCAAAATGCCAATCTTCTAGCTTTTATAGTTTCCGAGATCTCAGCGTTCATACGGACAGACGGACAGACAGACAGACAGACGGACAGACGGACAGACGGACATGGCTAGATCGACTCGGCTAGTGATCCTGATCAAGAATATATATACTTTATGGGGTCGGAAACGCTTCCTTCTAGCTGTTACATACTTTTGCACGAATACAATATACCCTTTTACTCTACGAGTAACGGGTATAAACACCTCTTAACGAGGTAAAAAACTAGTGACGATCGCACCTTCAACGTACAAAAGTTCTGATATCAACATTTGTGACGAAAAATTATTACACTCGTCATTAAATACACTTTCTAAAATTTTCTCATTCGGCACGCTGCAATAGAAAATGCCTGTGAAGGGAAAAAGGCTGGAATAGTTTGCTAGGGCGGGCCGAATGAGAAAATATTAGAAAGTGTATTTAATGACGAGTGTAATAATTTTTCGTCACAAATGTTGATATCAGAACATTTCTCCGTTGAAGGTGCGATCGTCACTAGTTTTTTACCTCGTTAAGAGGTGTTTTTATTTGATGTGTAACAGCCACTGAGCAACTAAAAGGGTCGCTTGCTCTCAACAACCTGTTGCCACTCTGATTACACATATTTGGCCCGTGGACATTTTTTCCCACCACTAAATAAAGTTCCCTCGTATTTTCTGAATCTTAGCAAAGGACACCCGTCGCACTCCAGTAACCACCACCAGCCAACTTGATATATTTTGTTTTCCTAATTAAATATGCTAATTTGGCGAATATATTTAGAACTCTTTCATATATTTTAGATGGAGCCTTAAAACTAATGTCTTTATACAAAATTCCAGGTGGTAGTTCGTTTCTCAGTGTCAAGCTAAGGGATCCCCTATTCAAAAGTGCTAATCAAGTAACCACGTCCACGTGTGAACGTGACAAGAACCTCACGGGTTCATTTAGAGGTTATGGTTATTAAATGGTCGCCACACCACACTTTCTTCCCCCTCGTTTCACCCCATTTCCTAGATATGACGCTATGATCACCTGTCACACCCCACTAACTTCTCCCCCGCCTAACTAGATTCCCTCCCCTCGTTTCACCCTATTTTTCTAACTTCTCCCACGTTCGATCCCGTCAGCCTACTCGTCAACCACTTAAGCAGAATGCCTCCCCTCTTTTCACCCCATTTCTATATGACGCTATGATCACCAGTCAACACCCCAGTAACTTCTCCCCCGCTTAATTAGAATCTCGGGGTTCTGGACCGAATTTCTTATCACCCTAATTAACGATCGCCCGTCACACCCCAGTAACTTCTCCCCTCTTAATTAGAGTCCCGATTTCTGAACCGAATTTCGGGATCTGATTCCTGAATACAAATCCTGGATACAAATCCTGGATATAAGCAACTTATCACCCTAATTAACGATCACTCGTCACGCACCCATTAACTTTAATTACCCCCCACCTGTCACCTTGACCTAATTTATTACCCTAATTACCCTAATTAATTGCCTCCCCTTTCCACTTTTGTATCCAGCAATACCGTCCAAAACCCGCATAAACATACTACTAAAAGAGGTGATACTTACCATCATCAGCACACTTTAAAACATAAAGTTATAGGAAGAGGATCGCAAGTAAAAAGACACACACTTACATTAAAAAACAAGTTAATTCTTAAATCACTGGGCTTCAAAGTACGAGTTCAACTAAAGTTATGGGGTTGAATGAAATATTGGACGTACGAGAAAAACCTTTCTCTGATGATAGTATATCGAAGAAAGAATATCACAGTTATTCACCGTATCAACAATCATTTAATCCGAATGATGAGATAAGAATTACAATTCAAAATCAAGATTTATATGTACTCCCCCATGAGAGTCTTCTAAATTTTCAAGGAGATATTACCCTAATTAAGGAAGGGGGAGCGGTAGAAACTCAAAATGTTATTGGGAGGATGAGAAATAATTGCATGGCATACTTTTTAGATGGAATACGCTATGAAATAAATGGTGTTGAGATAGATAGAACAAGGTTTAGTGGTATTACTTCTACAATAAAAAACTTTGTTTCTTTAAATCAATTTGAAAGCAAGAGACTTTGCAATTCTGGATGGAGTGGAGGATCCGATTTCAATTTAAGCCCCAACTTTAACTTTTCAATACCCCTTAAAAAATCTACTTGGATTTGCTGAAGATTTCAAAAAAGTTTTATTAAATTGTAAACATGAACTAGTGCTATTGATATCAAAAAATTTAAATGAGTCGGAAAATATAATCTCAATATGACTAATATTACACGGAAAATTCCTCATATAACACCCAGCGATTTAACGAAAATTAAAATTTATGATATTATAAAAAGTGGATCCAATCTACCGATTGCATTCCGCAGTTGGGATACATACATTAATCCTAAACTAAGTAACGGAACACATCATGTTTGGAATGTTAAATTAGCTGCTAATAGACTTATCATATCAAAATGAAATGGTTAAATCGGGACCCATTGATGTTAGGATTTCAATTGAACTTAGCAAGCCCGCTATCGAAAATGTTCAAGTATATTGCGTGCTGATACATGATCGTTTAGTTGAATATAACCCGTTGAATGGTCTAGTTCAGCGGATTGTCTAACAAACAATCAACCAATCATGAGTGAAGACATTGTTGCAATTGATGTTCAAGGATTTCAAGGAAATAATAATAAATTTATTCTATAGAAATTGGAGTCGTGTTCAAAAACGAAACAATCTTGAACTCTAATTTTCTCATACACTCTCCACATAATTTTATTGAATTGAATAAAAAATGTAGAAAAACAGCTACTTGGTTAACAAAAAAACATCATAAAATTTATTGGAACGATGGAGTATACTTTTTCAAAGAAACACAAATGTATTTAAGAGAAATAATTAGAAAAAAGGAAATAAATTGTAAGGGATATCAAAAAAGGTTATTCCTACAAAAATTTTTAAAAATTGATGATGTAATTAACATTGATGAAATTGGATGTCCCTCTCTAAAAATAATGGATGGAAACCACGTCCCATATTGTTCATTACATGCTCGAGATGGTGTCTGCTCACTCAACAATGCTCATAAAATCTTAAACTTTTACACAAAAGAAAACTGCTAGCAACAACAACTTTTCACCATTCATTCTTTCATTCTCAATTTGAGAGTCGAGAAAAGAAGTTTACGAAATGTCGGATTCTAATATCAATCTTAATATACCGAATTATTCTTCCTTGATAAATAAAATTAATTTATTTATAAATACATTTGGAAATATGATTTCAAAAGAGAATTTGAAATTACTGCTGGAGTCAAGGGACATGTTCATGAGTATTGACGTGAAGGAGTTTATAAAAACAACATTTGGAGAACATTTAAATTTATGTAAATTTTCTAATGATAATATAGAAACGTGCGCTTGTTTTCATTTTGTAATTCAACAATATAAAGTTAGAAAATTAATTTCATCATATATTAAAATTCTAAAATAAAGAGAAAAACAAAAAAAAAATCTATTGTTTTGAATTTGTTTTCGAGGGTGGGTCTCTCAACAACTGTTGCATTATTTAACATCTGTTTTCTAAGTATAATACAAAGATTTATATCCAACAGACTTTAGTTTAAGTTAAACATTCAACCTATTACGTTGAAAGAAAAAAATGATTTCCTCAAAAATTGAAGAGTTCTTAAAGGAGCATGGGAGGGAGATCTTCAAGAAACATGTTTCGAAGTTGAAATCATTTCATACATTTTTTAAAGATGTTGAAGCTACCACAGTAATTCATTAAAAGTATGGGGAACACCTATCATCCTGTGCATGGGCATATGATGATTGTAAAGTCGGACCTGACACCTGCAGGTGTATGCAAGTTGAAAAGAAAGAAGAAGATGCCTTAAAATTGATGGAACGATTCATTAATTTGTTTAAAAAACTCAATGGAAACTAATGTAGCTCGAATAAGATTAAATAAATATGCGGTTAATATCCCTCAAACTAACACCTTTTGACCACAAGACCACTAAAGACAGGTTACACTTACACATATCATCTACAACCGTAATTGAATCAACAAAACGGACACGCATAATAAATAAACTTCCCCCTCCTCCTCGTCCTCCTACAACTCAACCTAAATATCGTTTTACAACTTCGTACGCATCACAAAACACCCCTCTCTCACACTCCTACACACCATTTTCGGGTAAAGATCACTCTAAACAACCACAAATTCTACGCATCACAAAACACCCCTCTCTCACACTCCTACACACCATTTTCGGCTAAAGATCACTCTAAGCAACCACACATTTTTACGCATGAGAAAACACCCCTCACACACACACGCCTTTGGGGTGAGAAAAAAACAAGACAAGACATGACAAAACACCCCACCCACTTTCACCATTTATTTGGGGTGATCTTCACACCTCACACCCTTTCTAACTTAATTAAGTGACCTTTTTATGCTAATTAGGTCATTATGACACCTGTGTGCATCCTAACGGTTACCCCCACCCCCATTTTTCCCCCCTTTTCTAACACTTTTATTACCTAAGTATGTTAATAAGGCTTTATGACACCTGTGTGCAACCATGCGTGACTAATTAGGGTCACCCCCACCCTCTTTTTTTACATGATTTATTACCTAGTGAGCCAGGTCCCGTATTATCCTACTACTAAGGATCTTCTACATAGGTTGTTTACACAAAGGTTTTCAAAAAAACGCGCTAATAAGAAATAAGAAATTCCTGACAACCGTACTATAAACTAATTTTAAGCGAACGAAGTCGCTCCGGGTAAAGCTAGTATATTATATAAAACCAACATCCACGGAAACCACAATTGTCGAGGTCAAACCGACTACACCTACAAAGAGTTGGACAACCTACAAGAAAATTTAAAGGCAATTGACCACCAAGTCCTGCCTCATCAACTAAGTCAGGAGCAGCATCATCAAATTGCTGCCTACGCAGCCTTAGCCATATCAGTCTTGCTAATAATCGCGTACACCATTCGAAAGGGATACATCATCTCGAACTCCAAAAAATCAACATTACACCCCAAGGAACACGCTAGCTCGACGCATCCAGCAACCTAACCACGCACGTTTAGCCGCGACATAAGCGATGGTTGAACATATGTTCAACGGCCGGGAGAATGTTAAGACTCATCGACCTTCATAATATAATTATTACCGAAGTTATAACAGTCAAACAAAGAATCATATATCATAACACATACAGCCACTACTGCAATTCGGCAACCAGACCGTCATTCTGCTTAACAGTCATCAATCTGCCGACGCAGCGAATATAGCTGACACCACAATGCGGAAATAGAGCAATAATTTGATTATCACTGCATATACCACTTTGACCCACTGCGAGTTGTGAAGAATAGCTGTAATTTAATTTTTCCTTTCTACATATTTTTGTTACCGTAAACACTTTTGTACCTATAAATACCGTTAGGTTTGTTCAATAAAATCACTCTCAGTCACAGTATCAAACTCAGAATGCCACTGTCTGTTACTCATCTACCATCGCAATCAACAGAGGCTGTCGCTGTGTCTTCAGATCCTCATTTTGCGCACCACTCCCCGACGTCCACCTAGTTACAAGTGCTGGGTGCGACACCAAACCAGTAGACAGTTTATGTGCTGTATACTACCCAATCCCCCGATACACAGATCCTGTGACGTGGCGAAGTAACGCCACTCACACTAAGGATAACGTATTAACAGGTATAATAAATGTTTTGAGATATTTTCCGCCCCCGGAACCTTTAACTACTAAATTGATTCTAAAATTTCTTTCCTTTCTACAAATTGCTCATGAAGATCTCATAAAAGGGACTCGCATAAGAGTTCTTTCGTCTTCATTTTAGTATTTTTTAAATGTTTGCTTATTCTGATTATTTTATTAATATTAAAATATTTATTAATTTCAATTATTTAAGTTATTAATTTATTTATTGAATTTAATTTTCTTATTTTATTCTGATGATTTACGTTAAAAGAGGTAGACACATGTTTCCGACGGTAATTCAGGATTATAGAATGAAAAGTCGTCATAATAAAACCTAGTTTGCGATCATCTCCATTTAATTCATGATAATAGTTTTACACTTAGGTGATGTTTAAAATATATATCATATATCTTCCTTTTAAATTATTCAATAAATGGATAAATGTTAAATAAAAATATCTTTAACATAACATAACAGATAGTAACAACATAATACCAACTAGTAACAGCTAATAAACAACTGGTAAACAACTCGTAACCGCTAATAACAGCTAGAAACCAGCAATTAACAGCAAATTGTAGATAATAAACAGCTTGCAAACAACTAATAACAACTAATAACAACTAATAAAAGCTGGTAAGCAACTAGAAACCAGCTAATACCATCTAAAAACAGCTAGTAAACAGCTAATAACACCAACGTAAACAGCTAATAACAGCAAGTAAACAGCTAATACCAGCTAGTTACCATCTAAAAACAGCTAGTAAACAGCTAATAACAGCTAATAAACAGCTGGGGAGCAACTATAAACCAGCTAATAACAGCTAATAAACAGCTGGTAAACAACTAGTAAACAGCTATTAGTAACATAAACAAGTTCAGTCATTTGTATCAATCAAGATATATCCTATGATTGTAAAACTAATTAATAGATCAATACACCCCCAATAAAATAAATCTAACAAATTAATGAATCTCAGATTATTTGAAATTATTTTCAAATTAAATTAGTTCAAAGATTCTTTTCTTTCCTCAAATGACTCAAAAATATGGCATAAAATGGACTCGCACAAGAGGTACCCGAAACTGCACAAGCCCCCCGACGCACGCTGATAACATCGTAGACCTCACGCCAACGCCCAGGCTAAGTCTAATACGTGCCTTATATTCTGAACATGTTTTATTACTCTATTTATTTTTTTACATTCCTTTCTCTACATTATAATATTGGGTGGGCAAGAAAGTCATGTCGTTTTTTTAGTAATAGTTTTTAATCTAATTTATTTACGACTAATCGAGCACCAGGGTCACTTTTTAGCACTTTTTAGTATCGTTTTAAAGCTTATTGTCTTAGGCACTATCGATGAAAATTTGGTAATTATTCGATAACATTTGTGGAAGCTATAGCAAATTAAACATGGATGATCAAAGTGAGCATTTTCGGCATATTTTGCTTTTTTATTTCCGAAAAGGATAAAAAGCGGTCGAAGCTCGCCAAAAATTGTGCGAAGTGTATGGTAAAGATGCCATGAGTGATCGCTAATGTCAGCGCTGGTTTGCCAAATTCAGGCTTGGAGATTTCGGAGTTAAAGACGCCCCACGTTCTGGTCGACCATCGGCCGTTTTTGACGAACAAATTCAGGCTTTGCTGGATGAAAACGCGGGAGATGTCAGAGAAGCTCAGTGTGTCGCATACAACGTTTGAAAACCATTTGAAGAAACTTGGCTACGTAAACAAGCTCGATGTTTGGGTTCCGCATAACTTAAAGGAAATTCACCTAACTAAGCGTATCAATATCTGCCATTCTCTGCTGCAATGGATTAAAAACGATCATTACTGGCGACGAAAAGTGGGTTGTTTACAATAAAGTCCAACGAAAAAGATCATGGAGCAAGAAAGATGAGCCAGCCCAAGCCACATCAAAGGCCGATATCCATCAGAGGAAAGTTATGCTGTCTGTTTGGTGGAATTGGAAGGGTGTAGTGCACTTTGAGCTGCTGGGACGGAATGAAACCATCAATTCAGATGTGTACTGTCGCCAGCTATCCAATTTGGCGGAAAAAATTAAAGAAAAGGAGCCGGCACTAGCTAATCGCAAGGGTATAGTCTTTCACCATGACAACGCTATGCCCCACACATCTTTGGTCACTCGGCAAAAATTAACGAAGCTGAATTGGGAAGTGCTACCACATCCACCTTATAGTCCGGACTTAGCACCTTCAGATTTCCATTTGTTTCGCTCTCTTCAAAACTCTTTGAATGGTGAAAACTTTGATTCAGATGAGGCTGTCGAAAACCACTTGTCTCGATTCTTTGCTGGAAATTAATTATGCAGCTGCCCGAGAGATGGTCATTAGTGGTCGAACAAAACGGCCAATACATAATTGATTAATTATAAGTCCTGATATAAATAAATCATCTTTGAAAATATTGAAAAAAACGACATGACTTTTTTGCCAACCCAATATATATCCATAATATTCAATGTCAATTAGCACAAGCTAATGATTCAGATATGGAAATATTTTCAAACACAGATTTCTCTTTCCGCCCCAGAACCTTAAACGGTTAAATTGATTCTATGATTCTTTCCTTTCCACAAATGACTCAGAAAGATGTCATAAAAGGGACTCACACAAGAGGTACCCGAACCAGCGCACCTGTTACTGTACCCGAAATCACGATCCCGCAATTAGTCCATTCTCCATTCTACGAGTAACGGGTATAAAAATAATAGAAAAAGATTGTAACTTTGTCGAAAGTACACCGTTCTCAACGTTCTTGATTTCAGTATTTCCGTGCTCAAAAGTGAGCCAAGAACGGGTTTACTAAAATCAAGAAGAAGTGTTTTTGGTTTGAGGTCATTTTTTGAAAATAACTATTCTAAATTTAAGTAAAAGTCTTAAGAAGAATAATTCTCCGATTCAAGCATGAGCGTTCTCGTTTCCAAGAGTAAGCGCTCTCGTTTCCAAGAGTAAATCGTTCTCTGATTTGTTTCTTTTGCGTTTAAACTTGTCTGAGCTTACAAAAAACAATTTTGCCACGTAAGAAAATAATGTCGGCATAGCTCAGGGGACAACTGCTAGGTTCTGGTACTATTTAGTGCTCGATGGTACGAGGTTCAAATCCCGTTCGGAACACAAATAATTATTTTTTTTTTGGAATTAGTAACATAACAAATGTTTTAATACAATATTAATCTTAAAACTGTTAAGGAAATTTAATAAAAGCGCATTTTAAAAACTTTTTACTTACTCTGCCTCTCGCATCAGAAGCAGACGCCTTACCGAAGGGGCCATCCCACTGTCCGACGCGCAAGTGAATAGGTAAAACGAGCATTTTACGAGAACGTCTCTCTCATTTTTAATCTCTCTCATTTTTTCATCTTTGAGACGAAGTTTGGAACGATTTCAAAAATGTCCATGCTTAATAAACAAAATTATGAATGATGTAGTCTCAAAAAACTTTACTCTTGATGTCAAGAACACTTGTTCTCAAAAAAGTGAGAAGAAAAAATACTGGAATTCCTAAAAGTGAAATAGCTTCTTCCCGTAGTTCCAATGAAATAGATTCTTCCCGTAGTTCCAGATTAAAAAAGGTCTTGTTTTATATATTTTCAGTTTTATTCATTTAAGTCGGAGCAGCAATGGTGCCGCTCCAACGATCGAAGTGTCTCTGCTTTTTACAATATTCTTTAAATCTAGTTAAGGCTAAGTCTCGTAGCTGCGCTGCTCGCAGGCGGCGGCAGAGAGACGGCTATGTGCCTATATGCTTATGTATAAAGGAATGTACTTATATATTGTTATGCGCTCTCAAGTGGTGGCGCGAGGGGGTATGCATATGCTGTCCGTTCGCTGCAATTATGCCGATGCTAGCACTTTCTGTGTGCGGGCCAAGCCATAGCGATCGGTTCATATTTCGGGACTTGAAATATGTAAACACTGCAAAAAAGTGTTACAGTGCGTACCCTTTAAGTAATTTCGGTACAGTGGGTATTCAATATATGTGCATACTACATCTTTTGAAAAATAACGTAATATAATGAAGTTATTTTTATAGTAAAAATTTTTTATTATATTTTTTTTTATGTTATGTTATTAGGATCAAAGAAAATGAAATTATTAAAAGAATATGTGTATTTATTTATCTATGCATGTGTGTCTTTGTATGTGTGTCTATGTATGTGTGTATATGTATGGCCATACTAAGTGCAATTTATTTAATAAAGATTTTTAATCTATCCTTATGAACTGTTTGTTTCTTTTGTTTATTATTTGTTATTACTATGTTATCTCTATCTCCTATTTTCTTTACTATATACGGACCTGTATATTTAGGATCTAATTTATGACCTGTCTCGTTTTTTAATAGAACTTGGTCACCTACTGATATATCTATATCCCTTACTTTATGATCATATAGTAGTTTATTTCTATTCTTATTTGCTTCTAACATAACTCTAGCTCTTTTATAGGCTACTTCTAATCTATACTTACTCTCCTTAGCATAGTCATCTATATTATATAGTGCTTCTACACTATCTATGCTATTAAAATGTTTTGGTAAATTACTTGTTTTACTGAATACTAACTCATATGGACAATAAGTATGTGCCATAGAGGGGGTCGTGTTGAAACAAAAGACAAAATATTGAAGCCATACGTCCCAATCAGTTTTATCAACCGATATGTAAGATCGTATGTACTCATTGAAAGTTCTATGACTTCTTTCTATTGTTCCGACTGTCTGGTGGTGGTGCGCTGTGGATGTAATATTTTCAATATTCAAATATTTGCACAAATCGTCTATAATTGAATTCTTATATTCTGTTCCCATGTCCGTAATGAACGTCTTCATTGGACCGTACTTCAGGATTAAAGACTCAAATATTGCTTTAGCGACAGTATTAGCATTTTTATTTGGAACAGGTATGGCAACTAAATACTTGGTTAAATCACATATTAAAGTGACTGCATACTCATTGCCATTTTCTGATTTTGGTAGTGGACCAATAGTGTCCACTATCACTCTGTCGAAAGCATTTATTGGGGTGTCTGTAATTGTTAAAGGGGTCTTTGTGTGTTTAGTTATTTTGGATTTCTGGCATTTTTGACATTTTCTTACGTACTCAGTTATATCTTTAGACATATTTTTCCAGTAATAGTGTCTTTTTACTTTGGCCAAAGTTTTTGTTATGCCAGTATGACCTCCTTGAATTGGATCATCATGGAATTTAGACAAAATTGCTTCTTTTTCTTTTAAATTTGTTATTTGGGTCACCGGGTTGAGTAGCGCTACTCTTAATGTTTTCAAGATTTTATTGCCCATTAATTTGAAATTATCTATTGAAGTATGTTCAAAGATATTTTCCCACGGTGCCACTTTGAGTTGGCTGATTTTATGTATACCGGCTTGCATTTCAAGCCTTTGGAAAAATTGATCTAAATCAATAACTCCATTAGTATATAAATCGCTAACATCATATCTTGCAGTAATTTTTCTACCTTGTTTAAATAAACATAACGTATTTTTTATCTGCAAGGTCACTACATTACGTACTTCATCATTGTTTATGACGTCGTATACGTTGGGCTTGGAAGCTTTATTTAAAGATTGCGTAGGCAATTCTTGTTCTTGATTTTCCACGCGGAATTTTTGTCTATTTTGATATCTTGTAGTGACTTTCAATATATTTCCGGTTATATTCTGTAGATCTTTGATGGTTATCCTTGATAACGCATCAGCTACATAATTATCTTTTCCCTTTAAATATTCGACTGTAAAGTCGTATTCTTCTAGTTCGAGCCTCATACGTGTCAGTTTAGAACTGGGATTGATCATTGAGAAAAGGTATGTTAAAGGTCTATGGTCTGTTTTAATTAAGAAATGTTTTCCATATATATATGGTCTAAAATGTAATATCGCCCAATGAATTGCAGCTAATTCCTGCTCAGTAGTACATTTGTTACTTTCACCTTTTGTGAATGCTCTTGATGCGTATGCAATGGGAAGTTGGAGACCATTATGGTTTTGAGTTAAAACCGCTCCACATGCTTGCTTACTTGCATCTGTTATTATACAAAATTCTTTAGTGAAATCTGGATATTGTAGCAAGGTAGGTTCCATAAGTTTTGTTTTTAAGTATTGAAATGCATTTTCACACTCAACCGTCCATATAAAGGGAACATTCTTTTTGCATAATCTTGTTATGTGCCGTGAATAGTCGGCGAAATTTTTTATAAAACGTCTATAATAGTTACAGAATGCTACGAAACGTCTAGCACTGTCCGCGTCGTGCGGAACTGGGTAGTTCATAATGACATCGTATTTCTGGTAATCTGGAAGTATTCCTTTATCAGTGCATTTATGACCTAGAAAAGTCACTTCATGCATAAAAAATGAGCATTTTTCTGGATGTAACTTTAGGTTGTATTTCCTACATTTCTCAAAAACATCTGTTAAGTTCTTAAGCATATGTTTTTCGGAACAACCAATTACTATTAAGTGATCCATATAAAGGAAAGCTTGAGAAGGTTCTAGACCAGAGAACGCAATAGTCATCATTCTCTGAAACGAATTAGGAGCTATTTTTAATCCGAAGGGTAATCGCGTGAAGCGATATGAGCCGTTGCTCGTTGAAAAAGACGTAATATCTCTTGAACCTTTTTCTAGTTCTAGTTTCTAGTTTCTAGTTTGATGGAATCCTGACATTAAGTCAAGACATGAAAAGTATTTAGCTCGACCTAGTTGATCTAAAATATCATCAATTCTAGGTAATGGGAATTTATCAGAAAGTAATTTTTTATTAATCTGGCGGTAGTCGATTACTAATCGCCATTTCTTTACATTTGACCCGGGGGATGATTTCTTAGGAACAAGTAACAATGGGCTATTATATTCGGATACTGACGGTTCGACAATCCCGTCAGAGATTAATTTTCCTACTTGCTTTTGTATTTCGTTCACCTGACTATGTGGGCTTCGATAGTTCTTTATATAAACTGGTTCATCATCTTTTAATCTCAGTTTTTGTTTATAAAAATTATTTGTGGTTATTGATTCGATTTCCAATCCGAATATATCGCTGTACTGGGTGCATAAGCTAGAAAGCTGTGACTTGAACTGTGGAGGAAAGTTTTTTGAAAGTTGTGACAGTACGGATTTTTTCCTATTGTCTGGATTTGTGTTGACTACATCGTAGTTCGAAAGTGATTCATATGTTAGGTTATCTGTACTGACTACTTGGTCGGTATTTGTTGTGTTTATTAGCCTTATGAAGGCATTATTGGATGTTGCTATGGTATTTGCAACGTAAATACCATACTGAATTTCCTGATTTGGAATTAATACACTGTCTTCTTTTGAATTAAGTTCAATTTTCCGAATAATCTGATCTTGCTGGCAGAAGTATTGAATTGTTGCCAGAACTATGAGCTATTGGTACATTAATTGGAAATTTTAAATTATTGGGTCTAATTATAAGCCAATCTTCAGATGGCTGGAAGTCTAATTGACAGTTGTATTTTTTAATAAAGTCGATGCCTAGTATTCCATCGCATGGAATAGGGAAATGCGAATTTACGATATGAAAATCGTGTGGAATTATGTATTTAGTTGTCTGTATTTCCATAGAAACTAAACCTTGGGATTTGGTTATTTCTTTACTTATGCCTTTTATGTCTATAATGTAATCATCTTGGATGTTTTGGAAGTTATCCGAAGTTTCTTTTAAAATGGAAATGTCTGCACCTGTGTCTATTAAAAAGATAAGTTCTTTTCCAGTAGCTACATTGAAAAATGAAACGAATATATTTTGGCTGAGATTAATAGTGTGAACTCTGACTTCTTTTATTGTTGAGTATTTAAAGGGCTTTGGGAGTTTTCCGATGTGTTTTGGTTAGTATTTTGGGTAATTCTGACATTGCTTTGGTTATTGCCATTGTGGCCTCGGTTCGAGTTACTACCACCTCTATAGTTTCCTCTATATTGGCCTCGTCCGCCATTGTTATTTTGGTAGTTGTTGTTATAGTTATTGTTGTTGTAGTTATTGTTGTCGTAGTTATTGTGAGTATATTGGTTGAGTATATTTGGTTTCGTTATTAGTTTTTGATTTATAACTTGTATTTGATTTTCTGAGTGAGTTGTGACTTGTGGTACTCTATTTTGGAGGGTTTTTCTTAAAAATTCAAGCTCTTCTTACTGTTTTTGTGCCGTCGTCCATGGCGGCGGTGTTGACGGAGCAAATAGTAGCCACTTTAGGCGGGCTATTCTTTTGTTAATTTTTTTCTTCTGTCCTCCACGTACCATCACGCACACTCTACTCACTCAGACGGGTTTTTATTTTGTATATCCTCCTTGTATGAAATATATTCCTCCAGTATTACTGCCATAATCCTCCCGATCAGCTGCTCCTTGTGACTCTAGTCACGGTCGCCATGAAATAGCTTCTTCCCGTAGTTCCAATGAAATAGATTCTTCCCGTAGTTCCAGATTAAAAAAGGTCTTGTTTTATATATTTTCAGTTTTATTCATTTAAGTCGGAGCAGCAATGGTGCCGCTCCAACGATCGAAGGGTCTCTGCTTTTTACAATATTGTTTAAGTCTAGTTAAGGCTAAGTCTCGTAGCTGCGCTGCTCGCAGGCGGCGGCAGAGAGACGGCTATGTGCCTATATGCTTATGTATAAAGGAATGTACTTATATATTGTTATGCGCTCTCAAGTGGTGGCGCGAGGGGGTATGCATATGCTGTCCGTTCGCTGCAATTATGCCGATGCTAGCACTTTCTGTGTGCGGGCCAAGCCATAGCGATCGGTTCATATTTCGGGACTTGAAATATGTAAACACTGCAACAAAGTGTTACAGTGCGTACCCTTTAAGTAATTTCGGTACAGTGGGTATTCAATATATGTGCATACTACATAAGAGCGCCGATTGATCGAGCATTAAACTATAAGTATTTATTTTATCTGCAAGGGTATATAAACTTCTGCTTGCCGAAGTTAACTTCCTTCCTCGTTCTTTGTTTTTTTGCCATGATTGCCATTCGATTGCCCTCGTTTTACTAAACACAAAAAAAGCACATCGAACACTGGGGCGTAAAAGACAAAAGTCTGCCTTGAATTAGCGGACCCCTATAGCGACCATCTTTTGATGGGATATTGTGAAAGGAAATTAAATATGTAAAAAAACATATTAAAGTAAAATTTGTTAGTAAAATTTTTTTTAAAGAAATTTTTAAGAAAAAAAATTTTGTAATTTAACTTGATTTTTTTGAAAAAAAAATGTATTCAAATCCGTCAATTATATCTTATAGCTACCATACAAACGCTTATTACAAAGGGGAATATCTCGGTTCTATTTTATTATTTGTTCATATAAATCGGGATTAAGTCATTATTTATCAATTTAACTTTATGCTTACCATTATTTTAAAATGGGTCAATAATATCATCTTGGTGTCATGGAATCGTTCAAGGAAATATAGCATTTTTCAAAAAAATCTGTTAGAAATCGGTATTTATTTGACATCTACATTTTTAGTGAAATAATATAATTTTAAATTTAAAACATAAATTTGTTTATTAATTTATCATTATCTTCATCAAAAGCTGCATATAAGCAAATATCATGATGATGTAAGGGCGCGCGGATGAACCAGGGCTGACGATATTTAAAAATATGAACATTTCTTGCTACCTTAAACTACGGTTTGCTCAGAAAAGGCACAAAATGGCAGGCTAATTTTTTCAGAATTTGTAGTTAAATATCTAAACTATAAAAAAAAAAAAAATTAAACGGGGATCACAATTTGTATCACTACTTTACAATTTTTTAGACCACTTTTAAAAAAATTTACAAAAATAGTAACTATGAACTTAAAATTTGTTTTTTTTTTTTGGAACCCGCTAAGAATTGGTGGATCTGAAAGTTTAATTGTTGCATAAACGACATAGGCCCTTAGCCGCTTTCAGAACAATTTCAAAGTTGTATAAAAATACTCCTTTTTTCGAAAAATCAACTTTGAAAATCAGCAGTGGGAGAACAAATTATCACAGACCACTTTTCTTTTTGATTTTTATAGAGAATTCAATTGTTTTTGAAGTAGCATTTCATCATTTTGGAAAATCTTAAAAAAAAAAATAATTTTGGCATCCTTTTTGTTCTAGGCGCCCCAGTGTGCGTCGCCGTAAAACCGATGTGCACATGGTAAATTTCTACGCATATCGCTTTTACCGAAATCTCTCTCTCGGAGATTCTCTGACTTTGAAACTTTGAAACTTGTGAAGGGTTGTGTTTACCATTGTACTCTGAGTTTTTGTTTTATTTTGTGATTTTTTCGCAAGTGTCTTGTATTGCTCCATCGGTCACCCGATGGGTAAGTCGTCTACGGCGCCGCGTGAATCTGCGGGATGCTCTTTGGACCTGAGAGACTAGTTTGCGTAGAAACGCACAGACAGACGGACGGACAGACGGACAGATGGACGGACAGACGAACATGGCTAGATCGACTCGTCTAGTGACGATGATCAAGAATATATATACTTTATGGGGTCGGAAACGTCTCCTTCACTACGTTGCAAACTTCTGACTGAAATCATAATACCCTCTGCAAGGGTATATAAATTACTAACCGAGTCGACCAAACGCAAAAAAAAACGTAAAAACAAAACTTGGTAGCTGCTGCTTTTTCTGTTGACACAGAAGTAAGTGAAGAAACTTTGCGAATGGATACTGGTTCCGGCGGAGTCCCTGTTTCCGAAAGTCATGCTGGGAAAAAATATTCACAGCCGGTGGAGTAAACCAATTCGGTGCCGACCATACCCATTGGTACAGTAGGTGCCGTTTCTATCTCTCAGCCGAGTGAGGTTCAGATTGCTGCTGGGGGGCGTAAGAAACTCTCAGTTGTTTCACATAGGAAGCAATTATTTGTTTCAAGATATACGCCTGATACCACATCTGAGGATGTTTTGGAATTTATTCGAGGAAAATTCCCATCCAAGGACATTGCGGTTAAATTATTTCGATTTTCATACGCCCGTAGGATATCGTCTTTCAAAATATTAGCTCCGCCTGATGTGTTTGATGTACTGCTTTCTGAAACCTTTTGGCCTAATGATGATTTGGTAATAAAAGAATTTGTTCCTAATAAACCGAGAACAAACAACAGGCCTTCCACAGCGCCAAAAAACCAAAAAGTCTATTTTTGGCTTATCAAAATGTTAGAGGACTAAATATGAAGCTACACAAGCTTTATGCTGACTTCTCTGCACCTCACAATTTGAATACCTATACACTCATAAAAAAAAATCGAAGAATTTCCTTAAAATCTAGAAAAATCTTTCTTGAATTTTTGCCAAAGGCGACCTCACCTTTGTTTCAAGAAATGGTTTTTTTGAAAGGCACCATTAAAACAAGAAAAAATATTTCTTGAAACAAGAAATTAAATTTCTTAAAACAAGAAATGGTTTTTTAGAAAGCCACCATTAAAACAAGAAAAAATATTTCTTGAAACAAGAAATTAAATTTCTTAAAACAAGAAATGGTTTTTTAGAAAGGCACCTTTTAAACAAGAAAAAATATTTCTTAAAACAAGAAAAGCAATTCTTGATTTAAGAAATAATATTTCTTGAAAGGATGTTTTACAAACCCTCAAAGTAAAATGTAACTTAGTTTTTTTTATATTATATTTTATTACATTTCAAACATTTAACACTTAACATTTAAACATTTTTAAATAACACACTTTTGACTTAAGAAAACATTTATTTTTAAGCATACGAGTTATTATTGGTGGTTAATTTAATTCACTTATATTAATATTGTATAACACAAGGTCTGTTGAACTTCATATGACATAAGGTGATTTCAAAACTCAGTATGTAGTTGCAGGTATCAAAAACCATTTTCTTCGCCTTCCCACATCTGGAAAATATAGAATTATTGGGATATCAAATATTTGGTTTAAGATAAACAACATTTTTTTAAACAATAATAGCCAAAATACAATCACGTTGGTCAAAAGACAGAGAGATGAGCAAGACAGGTAGAACACAAGGATGGAAGGGTTGAAAATCGAATTTCAGAGAGAGAGAACCGGGAGAGACACGTACTACATTCATATTTACAAACAGGCCTTTGAGCGAAGGGAGCCCGAATGTAAGCAGGTCAGATCATGGTACAATTTGAAGAAGAAGAAGAGAGAAAAGTCGCGACGCTTCGGTCGAGAGAGCGAGAGACAGGAGCAGAATATGAAAGGGTTGAAAATCGGGTTTCAGATCGGGTGAGCCGCGTACATGCATACATATTTAGATGCCTAGGTATGTCAAACAAATACAACATATTTTTCTTTTTGATATACTCTTACCTTAGAAGGTTTTAAAGCAAAATTACAGCTTCGCCAAACAAATTATTTGGCTGATGCAACTGGAGGTATTTTGGCGATTCATCTGTAATTTTTCATTCTGAAAAATAAATAATAATAATAAAGATAAGGTGAAGTTATTATAGAACTGTACACCAACATATTTTTGTACAAATGTATGTATGTACGTAGCTTTTAGCTAAAAAAAACAATTCAACTAAATTGGTATAAACTTGGTTAAGAGATTTCGAGTTTTTCCTTTAATTACATACACACAATTGTACGCGCGCTATACAAAAAATTATATATGTACTTACCTTTGAATATTTGGAAAAAGGCTTCACCTCTTATCCGCTTAAGAATCACGTCCATCACTTACGATTTTTTTTCACAACTGACGCTCGGGTGATCAGAGAAGTCGGTAGCCGGGTAGTTGTCGGGCCGAGTAGGGCCCTTCGTCCTACTTCGTTTTTCTTGTCGTTAGCATTCGGTAGCCGAAGGAATTCAATGGCTACTTTTCTAAATTCTAGGGTCATTTCTTTCATATATTCAATGGCGATTTTGCCATTAAATACGTAGAAATTGTTTTGGCTGCGACGGCAAAAAAAACATATGAGATTTAAATTTTTCTAATTTCAAGAAAAATTCTTTCTTGAATTTTCTTCATCTAGAAAGGTTTTCTATATTCAAAGGCAAATTTTCTAAAAACAAGAAATTTTTTTTCTATTTTCAAAGGTAGGCCGATTTAATGGCGAGATTTCTAAAATTTAGAAATTAATTTTTATGAGTGTAGGACCGATCGCTCCTCGCGTAGAGGGCGTGGTGTGCTGATTGCAGTTACCTCCAGTCTAACTTCCGAGAGAATTCACTCTCATATCCCTAACGAAATTGAAATTGTTAGTGTGAAAGATTCCCTGCAATCCTTTTCGATTTGTATACCCTTGCAGAGGGTGACTTCAGTCAGAAGTTTTCAACGCATTGAAGGATACGTTTTCGACCCCATAAAGTATATATACTTATATTCTTCATTAGCATCGCTAGACGAGTCGGTCTAGCCATGTCCGTCTGTCCGTTTCAACGCAAACTAGTCTCTCAGTTTTTAAGCTATAGGGATGAAACTTTCCTAAAAGTCTTCTTTCTATTGCAGGTAGTAAATAAGTGGGAACGGGCCGGATCGGACAACTACATTTTATAGCTCTCATAGGAAGAATCGTAAAAAAACATTAAAAAATTTCTAGCTACGGTGTTTTTTGAAATATTACCTTATACTCTTGGGAATATAATATTTTAAATAATTCTGAGTTTTAAAAAAATCTAAAAAATTTATATTTTTGTTGATTTTTATTACATTTTTTTCTTCTCTGGGATATAGCTTGTCCACCTAAGCGCTTAGCCAGACCGCGCAACACAGCTGAGCTTTCGAACAGTGAGAGGAAGAGCGCCGCATAACAGCTCTCTCTTGTTGTTGCGTCCGATCGTAATCTATATTCAGTTTTGAATTTTCGCTACTTTGTTTCGCATGCAAGCGACAAGCATTTGGCCTGCCGTCTGTGCTAATTATTTGCTAGGTAGGATAGTATTATTGATTTCAAGATAGGCAGTGAGTCGGTAGTAGATATTTGGTGGTATAGTCTATTATAGTCATTGCAGAGTACTCTAAAAGGTTCATAATTAGAGATACAATGATTTAAAACTAGAGGAATATAGTTTCTTGTGAATCTATTAGGCACATTAAAATGCAGGCGACCCAGTAACTCGGGGCTCTCCACATCACCATGAATAAGATTTCTGATAAACGTAATACCAAGCATAGTTGCCAATAAACAACGAAATACTTATTTGGTTAATTCGGACAATTTGTTTGTATTAAGTGGTTCAATTATTGGATTCTTGAGCGCCGTATTGGCCAACAGTGCTAGTGAAAAAGCTCACTCTAGCCGCAACATTTGGTGACCCCGATGTAATAGCAATTCATCTTCTGCATTAACAAATAATTAAAAAATCAGTTCGAGCGCGCATTTTAGAATTTTCGCCCACATACATACGCGCATATAGTGAAATACAGTTTCGTGATCACCGGTGTCACTGCAACGGTTCTTATCAACTCATTACACCTTCTTCTCGTACGCGGCAACTGTACTCGCGTCCCAATTTGACTTTGGTGTTGAGTGGTAACAGAACATTGCGGTGAACTATGTCGGTCGAAGAAGTGGGAAGTAATACGCCGGTGTACACCAGGGTGTCTTTTAACAAACGCAAGGTGAATGCCCTGGTTCAGCGAGTGTATTGGGGAGTAGAGCCCTGCGTGAATCATTAAATTTTTGTTGTATCGTAGTATGTCAAAAAATTTCTGATTCATGATGATGACTATATTCTATGTGAAATAAATTGAATTATTTTCCAGGGACCAGAAAAAATCATACGCTTAGAATAACACTAAAAATCTGAGAAAAAAATGACCTAACCAATTTAATGCGGAGGACTTTTATTTTTTCAGTTAAAAAATAACAGTTATTTTTATACTTTTATTATAAAAGTCATGAAAAAAAGTTACGGAGGACTTTTATTTTTTTGGTCAGAAAATAACTGTTATTCTCTGACTTTTATTTTAAAAGTCTGAAATAACAGTTACTTCAGGACTTATAAATAAAAGGTGTTGAATAACGATTAATCGATGACTTTTAAAGTAAAACTTATAACTGTTACGGTCCCTGTTATTTTCTAATTCATTTCGAATTGAATGAATGAATGAATACTTTTTATGAATTTTTTGAATTTGCCAGCATTTTTTGGTGGTTTATTTTGAGAACAAAAAGTTACAAATTTTTGAAAATCTGTTTTAACTGCATAGTGTATAAAATTCTGGCAGATTATACCACATAATTATGGCCCTGTCTTTTTAAAATGAGAATGTCGTTTGAATTATTTCGGAATTCATGCCATTCATTTGATTAAACTCAAAATTCAAATTCAATCAATTCTATTAAACTCAAAAATCTAATTAATTCATTAACATAAACCAAAAATTCAAAATTATTCATTGAATCAATTCATGCAGGGCTCTATTGGGCAGCTTAACACCATTGATTTAGAAGTGCGTTTAAAATTAATAAACCAATTAGCAACCTCATTTAATACTGCGCACGATGCGCTTGAAGTATTCGACAACGACGAAATCGATAGTCAAACTCGTGAAATTTTTGACAATTGTGTAAGGGCAATTATAGTTCGTGTTCGCAGGCAACTGCAGATTCGTAGGCCGGAGCAGCCGCCCTGCTCTACGTTCCGCCATGAAGACTCATCGGATCGGCCAGCCGTCGTTGTGGCCAACAGATCGTGCGTTCCGGAAGTAAAATTGCCAACCTTTGCTGGTCGCTACGCGGAGTTTGCAGATCTCGTCTCCGTTTTCACATCAACAATACATAACGATGCGGAATTGTCAAATATCGAGAAGCTTCAATATCTGTGATCCTGTGTACATGGCCCGGCGTTGGATACAATCAGAGCGCTGGAGATTTCTGACGCAAACTAACAGGCGTCTTGTATTTTAGGCACACATCAGCGAGATGTTTGGGCTTGAGAAGGTGGAGGTGGCGTCTGCAATAAAATTACGGAAACTATCGGGCAAGATAAATGCACATTTGCGTGCTCTTCTGGGAATGGGCACCTTGGAGGAGCTTTCTGGAGCTATATTTGCCTACACACTTCTTTAAAAATTGGACAAAGCTACTCAATCTAAATGGGAAGAAAATACAGAGATGGGGGAAATACCGAAGCTCGCGGATTTCACCTCGTTTTTAGAAATGAGAAATTCATTTGTAGCAACTAATTCCAACGGTCAGGGTTGTGGATTTATACTATAAATACTCTATATACTCATGCAAATCTTTCGGCAACCTTACGCCGTCTGCTCGATTAAAGGAGGTCAAAAAGGCATGGGTTATGTATCAATTGCCTTAAAGGATGCCACCAGGTTAGAGCATGCAAATCTAACAGTGCGTGTCGCGTCTGTGGCTCAAGGAATCACACATTATTTCATTTTAACACACCGGATGCCACTGCAGCACCAAATTTGACGAGCGTGTTCCGACCCGCCGAGCCACCTTCTCCAGTGGAAGAAACTTATTCCTCCAGCATTCTTATAGCCCAAAATCTCAGTTAAGATGTAGTGCTTTGTTAGATTCAGGCTCGCAGGTCCATCTTATCACCCCTAAGTTTGCTCAGCAGTTGCAGATAAAACGAACCAAGTCTACAGATGTGGTTTCAGGACTTGGAGACGCCAGCTTTGCATCCGATGGCTGCACTATTAATCTAAGCCTGCATTTTCGAATCTCTGATTATCAGGGCCCTCTAGTTGCACCTAAGATCACAGATCATCAGCCAAGTTTCTCCTTTGACATTGCGAATTGAAACATTCCGAGAAACATACGATTAGCGGGTCCAGAATTCTTCAGGCCTCAACGCATCGATCTTCTCATAGGAGTCAATTTGTTCTTTGATCTTCACTTAGTCGGCCAAATCAAGATGTCGCCAGACCTACCAATACTTCAGAAAACGTGTTTCGGTTGGGTGCTTCAGGAGGTAGTAGACCATATCAGAGGACGGCATTAGTTGCAGCTCAATCCACGCCGCAAGATGAACAAGACGCAGAAGAAAGAATCGATACACTGCTAAGGCGTTTTTTGGGATATTGAATCTTTTGGCTTAAACATGGAAAAGGTCAAACAAGAATATATAGATTTTGAGAATCACTTAAAATCCTATTTTTCTGGCCTCCCACCTGGGGAGTTCTCTGTAAGGTTGCCTTTAAAGCGAAACTTGGATGTTTTAGGCAATTCTTATGCACAGGCTTTTCGGCGGTTTCTTAACTTAGAAAGAAAACTGGATCGGCATCCTCAACTAAAGAAAAGGTAACCAGCGTTCATCAAGGAATATCGAGATTTGGCACACATGTCGCTGGTGAGTCCCGAATCAAAAAGTCGGTGTCAATACTATCAATGCGTATGCATCAATGCGTACTTAAGGAGGTCAGTTCGACCACGAAGCTTAGGGTTGTATTCGACGGCTTTGCTGCCACGTCCACCGAATTTTCGTTGAACGATGTTCTTATGACCGGTCCCACTCTTCAAGCTAAATTGTTCCATACGCTGCTGCGTTTTCGAACCTTTCGAGTAGCATTAACCGGGGACATTTGTAAGATGTGCAGATGTGTTCGCGTTCCAAAGCTTGATAGCTTCCTGCAGTGCATCCTATGGAGAGACTTCACAAGAGAAAATACAGACCCATAGACTCGGTACAGTTACATACGGAACTAGATCAGCGGCCTTTCTTGTAACACATTGCATGCAACAGTTCGCTCATGATGAGCAATATGCATATCCAATCGGCTCTGTCATTCTAAATCGATGATTTAAGAACGGAATTAGACAGACAACGGAATTATTGAAGGAAGGCCACTTTTAAATCAGAAAGTGGTGCTCTAACGCATCAGAGCTTTTAAATGGAATTTTTAGCCAGGATAAGGAGAAGGTTCTTAGATTTCACGATGGAACAGACTTCACAAAGACCCTTGGCTTACTTTGGGATCTCGTTTCAGATGGATTTCTTTTCTGTCTCTTCCAGATCGATGTCACCTAGGCCAACGAAACGCTTTATTCTGCGCATCATCGCTTGCTTTTATGACCCCCTAGGATTAGTTGGCATCATAACGAAGGCCAAAATATTTCTACAGCTCTTATGGAAGAGCAACTTCACTGAGATGAAAGCTTGCCGGCTTCGTTGGCATCTGCTTGGATCGCCTACTATGATAGTTTGTCTAACTCTCCACGTTTCACCTTTCCGCGGCTAGTTGTACTTCCAGATACTCAAGTTGAAGTCCATGGATTCTGCGACGCCAGTATACTCGCATATGGCGCTTGCATCTAAATTGTAGCAAGAGGAAGAGGAGTAACCCAGTCGCATCTGCTGTGCTCAATGTGTCGTGTGGCACCTCATAAGGGTATGACAGTTCCAAATAATTAAAGTAGCAGGCATGAAAATATTCGCCGGAAAGTTCTATTGTTGGTCCGCCTCAACCATTGTTTCGTCGTGGATTTGCAGCAAGCCCGCACGGTTTACTGTCTTTGTATCAAAAAGAGTCGCCAGCATTCAGAAGCTGACGTTGACTTATGCGGATTGTCAAGGGGAGCTATTCCTTCGGAACTCATAGACTCAAAATTATGGTTTAAAGGGCCAGCTTTCCTATGTGTTTGTGCCTACGCGAATGTAAGCATTTCTGCTTCGGCGGCGTCCATTGCTCCAGGTATACTGTCGATTTCATCATGGGCCTCTCTCAATATTTCCCATTGGAGCTCCAGATGTTGTTGTAGCGCAGGGGTGATTGTTTGCGCCGTTGACGCCAGAATTAAAGATGATTCTAATTCGGTACATCGTCTCTGTAGTTGTCGGATAGTGGTATGTGTCAGTGGTTATGTGTTTGACTACCGGGTCCTTTGTGTTGTTCTGTGTTCGCCGCGGAGCTTTCTGAGGGCCACTTCCTGATGGGATGTTATCTTTAAATATTTGCTGATATTTTTCTACCAGCTCCTTTAATGCCGCTAATCTTGAGGCATACTTCTCTCCGGTAGGCAATGCCGCTTTCTCGGCCTCTTCGTCTTGGTCACAAAACTGCTGCCAGAGATCATTTAACTGGCTTAGCCGACCGGCATAATAGCCGTCTCGTTTGCTTCGTTCGGTCGAGTCCTTGCTATTCGAAACGCTATTCTTTATGACCTGTTGGATTTGCCCTTGTACATAATTTTGATCGTCAAGTAGACGATTGTGTAAATCGACTCTGTTTTCACTTGTTTACTCTATGAATGAGGTCGACATAATGTTTGTAGTCACTACTTGTGTTTTGGAGATGACGAATCCTGTGAAGCTGGATGATGCTCTGTATTCTAGGAAGCTGGATAGGCCGGATGGTGTGATTGATCCTGTGGAGCTGGATGAAGCTGTGTATCCTGTGAAGCTGGATAAGCTGCGGTCCCAAATTGGGTGGTCGGTCCTGTGAAGCTGGATAAAGCTGCGTATCCTGTGGAGCTGGAGGAGCTGTGTATCCTGTGAAGCTGGAGGAGCTGTGTATCCTGTGAAGCTGGATAAGCTGTCTATCTTGTGAAGCTGGATGAGCTATGCTGTCCTGTGAAGCTGGATAAAGCTGCGTATCCTGTGGAGCTGGATGAGCTGGGTATCCTGTGAAGCTGGATAAGCTGTGTATCCTGTGAAGCTGGATAAGCTATGCTATCCGGTGAAGCTGGATAAAGCTGAGTGTGAACTTAACCGTGCTTCTCACCAGTTAGAGGTTCAGCCTTGGAGTTGAAGGGGGTTGCTGGGTGTGATCCTTTGTTGGTAAAGGATCACGTCGGGGTCACCAATGTTTGTGCCTACGCGAATGTAAGCACACAGACGGGTCTACCGAGGAACAGTGAAAATTCGCACTGTCGGCACGGAGACGCTTTGGAGTTACGCGGCCTCTTCCCGGAGGTCAGAAAGTACGACTGCGGAGTTATAAGATGGGTTGATAACTGATTTATTGTGAAGTTGGTACAAGCTTTTATACTAATTGGAGATGCGGAAGTTTAGTGGACAGAATAGCAAAGTTAGGTGTGTTCTAGAGTAGGTCAGTGAAATTGATTACGCTAACAGATTGCATATTTGTTGCGCTGACACTGCAGAATGTGCTGACTGCTTGGCCGGTCTTGACTCTGTAGAATATGCTGATCAGTACTTATTACCAGCCGTGGGTGCAACTGGGCGCCTGGTACTGTTACCAATTTGGATACTGCTTGATTTGTTAGTGTTGGTCATGTTTAGCAACATTGTGTATGAACACTATCCAAAGATCAAACTTCATGGCCAGTATCTGTAATTTCAAAGGAACCATTGCCAGAGCTTTGTAAACGAGTCTTCTTCGCAACATGTCCACCTGCGGATCTAACGGAAGGACACAAATTCGCAAACTACTTCCACACATTACAGCGTTCTTTTTAATACATGTTTAAGTTTCATCAGAGGACCAAATCAAGCGGGTTGACAGTGGCCGATCTAGTTGAAGGCACTCGAATGCTTTTTCGCTCGATCCAACAAGTGCACCAGTGGTGCGACTGGAAATGCATATCCGAAAAGGGCCAGGCTGCGCCATCCAGCTTAACATCGTCACTTAATCTATTCGTTGATGAATTTGGTATTATACGCATCGGCGAAAGACTTAAAAATTCAACTCTGGACTTTAATGGTCGTCATCCTATTATACTTCCAAGGAGCCATCCTGTGACAGCCGCTATAATCTTATATTTCCATGAAAGGAATCCCCAAACCTCGTGCGCTGCTTGCTATAATTCGTCATCAGTACTGGCCGGTCAGCGGGCGCAAATTAGTGGCAAGCGTTGTGAATAAATGCATCAGGTGTTTTAAAGCCAAGCCGCGTTTACTCCAGCACATCATGGCATACCTCCCCAAGGAAAGTTTGGATGACGGAGCGTACACTTGTATGATCACCGGAGCAGATTTCTGTGGCCCCTTTTACTACAAAAGCGAAGTTTGTATTCGGCCGCCAATAAAATGTTACATCTGCGTGTTCATTTGCTTCGCAACGAAGGCCATACATCTGGAACTGGTGCAGAATTTGTCTACTCCTGGTTTTATTAGGGCCCTTCAGCGGTTTATTTCTACTAGATGCCGACCCAGAGAATTCTGGTCTGACAATGCGACTAACTTTGTTGGAGCCAGTAACCAGCTAAAGCGTTTAAAAGAGTTATTCATGAGCGATAAGCATCAGAAGGCAGTACAAGACTTCTGCGTAGCGGACCAAATCGATTGGCGTTTTATACCTCCTCGCTCTCCGCACTTTGTTGGGCTGTGGTAGGACGCAGTAAAACCTGCTAAGTACCACTTCTATCGCTCAGCATCCAGCTCTATCCTCAGTTTTGATGACTTACGTACTCTAGTTTGCCATATTACTTCAATCGTAAACTCACGACCATTAATTTCAATTACAGAGCATCCAGACGACTTGGATGTACTGACTCCCGCTCATTTTTTGGGCACAACTCCACCCAAATCTCTGGCAATTCCAGACGTCACTGGATTAAAGTTCAATCGCCTTGATCGTTGGCAAAGAGTTTCCTATCCTAAGGAGGAGTACCTCACCCTTTTACAGGACTGGTCTTAATAGAGGTCTAACCAACCTGGACTTGCTGTCGGTGATATAGTCCTTATCGAGAACGAGAACTTACCGCCTCTTAGTTGGCCATTAGCAAGACTGACCAAGCTAATCATCGGAGCTGATGGCGTTGCAAGAATTGCTGAGCTTAGGACCGCACTGGGCACCACAACTAGGGCTGTTGCCAAGCTATGTCTGCTGCCTAAGATGGATGTTGGAGACCCGTGCCCTCCAACTGAGGAGTATGTCCAGCTAAGTGCTTAGCCAGACCGCGCAACACAGCTGAGCTTTCGAAGAGTGAGAGGAAGAGCGCCGCATAACAGCTCTCCCTTGTTGTTGATTTCGGCTGCTGAAGCAGGTCACCGGCTGCGTCCGATCGTAATTTATGTTCAGTGTCTAACTTTTGCTACTTCGTTTCGCATGCAAACGGCAAGCATTTGGCCTGCCGTCTTTGCAATCAACATAGCGTTGAATTTGAACTCATAAAAACTCTGTATAGTTGCCAATAAACGAAGAAATACCTATATTGTTAATTAGGACAATTTGTTTGTATTTAGTGGTTCAACTTTTGGATTCTTGAGCGCCGTATTGGCCAACAGTGCTAGTGAAAAAGCTCACTTTAGCCGCAAAATAGCTTTTATTTAACATTTAAAAACTTTGAATTAAATTTAACAAAATTTGGACGGCTATATAATATATATTGATTGATATAATATAGAGAGAAATTTAGATTGTTGTAACATAGGCGCAAGTAAATCTAAATTTTAAGATCTGCAAGGGTATATAAGCTTCGGCTTGCCGAAGCTATCTTCCTTTCTTGTTGAAACCTGTTCTTATGTTCCTCTTAATAATTAATAATTTATGAGCACCATCTGTCTGCATAAAAATTTTTTCTATCCCTTCTTTCTGACCGAAACCTTTTGATCTTTTTGGGTAACTTCAATCTCCCAGATATTTCTTGGTCTCCTCCTACTGACTCACATTCCGCTATACCTTTATCTTTTCATGACTTTGTGGATGGCCTTTTTGACTTGTCGTTACAGAAAGTAAGCTTTATATGAAATATTTAATGAATATTGTGTTGTTTGTGATTTTATGTTTGTTTCAGATCCGTCTGAAGTCACGGTATCTATTGGGTGGGCAAGAAAGTCATGTCGTTTTTTTTAGTATTCGTTTTTAATCTAATTTATTTACGACTGATCGAGCACCAGGGTCACACTTTTTAGTATCGTTTTAAAGCTTATTGTCTTAGGTACTATCGATGAAAATTTGGTAATTATTCGATAACATTTGTGGAAGCTATTGCAAATTAAACATGGAGGATCAAAGTGAGCATTTTCGGCATTTTTTGCTTTTTTATTTCCGAAAAGGAAAAAAAGCGGTCGAAGCTCGCGAAAAATTGTGCGAAGTGTATGATAAAGATGCCATGAGTGATCGCCAATGTCAGCGCTGGTTTGCCAAATTCAGGCTTGGAGATTTTGGAGTTAAAGACGCCCAACGTTCTGGTCGACCATCGGCCGTTTTTGACGAACAAATTCAGGCTTTGCTGGATGAAAACCGGGAGATGTCAGAGAAGCTCAGTGTGTCGCATACAACGGTTAAAAACCATTTGAAGAAACTTGGCTACGTAAACAAGCTCGATGTTTGGGTTCCGCATAACTTAAAGGAAATTCACCTAACTAAGCGTATTAATATCTGCCATTCTCTGCTGCAATGGATTAAAAACGATCATTACTGGCGACGAAAAGTGGGTTGTTTACAATAATGTCCAACGAAAAAGATCATGGAGCAAGAAAGATGAGCCAGCCCAAGCCACATCAAAGGCCGATATCCATCAGAGGAAAGTTAGGCTGTCTGTTTGGTGGAATTGGAAGGGTGTAGTGCACTTTGAGCTGCTGGGACGGAATGAAACCATCAATTCAGATGTGTACTGTCGCCAGCTATCCAATTTGGCGGAAAAAATTAAAGAAAAGGAGCCGGCACTAGCTAATCGCAAGGGTATAGTCTTTCACCATGACAACGCTAGGCCCCACACATCTTTGGTCACTCGGCAAAAATTAACGAAGCTGAATTGGGAAGTGCTACCACATCCACCTTATAGTCCGGACTTAGCACCTTCAGATAAACATTTGTTTCGCTCTCTTCAAAACTCTTTGAATGGTAAAAACTTTGATTCAGATGAGGCTGTCGAAAACCACTTGTCTCGGTTCTTTGCTGGAAAAGACCAAAAGTTCTTCGAGCGCGGAACTATGCAGCTGCCCGAGGGATGGTCATTAGTGGTCGAACAAAACGGCCAATACATAATTGATTAATTATAAGTCCTGATATAATTAAATCATCTTTGAAAATATTGAAAAAAAACGACATGACTTTCTTGCCAACCCAATACTATTTTATAAGGTTGTCAAAAAAGTCTTGCGGTATTTTCGCTAATTGGCGATGAAAGCGCGTAGTTCTTATTTTATTCGTCGCATCTGGTCATAATATACCTTTTTGGAAAGCTCATTTCACGCGCTAATACGTGATTGATTGATTGTCTTTTCTTTTAAGTCCTTCGTGAGTTATAGCGTCGCAATCATGGAGCAAAATAAAGAGAAAATACGGCATGTTTTACAGTACTACTACGATAAAGGCAAAAATGCATCTCAAGCAACCAACAAAATTTGTGCAGTTTATGGACACGATACAGTTTCTATTTCCACCGCACAACGATGGTTTCAACGTTTTCGTTCTGGTGCAGAGGTGGTCAAAGAAGGAAGGCCTGTCGTAGAAAATTG
>JBAMCF010000747.1:0-11417 GCA_037075285.1 Drosophila lutescens | reverse complement strand
AAATTGTTGGGATTTTGCCCCAACAATGCAGATGCAGGTGATCCGAATAATAAGTAAAACGTTTGGTTATAATATCTTTATTGATAAACTGCGGCGTCTATTCTTGGCCGGTAACTTGAACGAATAAAGTAAGAGAAGAAGTACAATGCAGGAGAAGAACAAAGTGTGGTGAAAAAAAGAAACGTAATGCCAGATCAACTTAATGCTAGAGTTACCAGATTGGTACTTTGCTATTAACTGAGGTGAACAGCCAGTTTGAACACACCCTCTCAAAGTAGTAATCGCAAATCTAAATACTAGTCACACCTAGGGTATTTATACATTCGTTATGTTTGTTGCTGCTTAATCCCTTGGTCAGGACATCTGCTGGCATACGCTCCGTTTGCATATATTCGACCGAAATTTCTCCATTCCTGTGTTTCTCCTGAATAAAGTGGTGACGTACGTCAATATGCTTAGTACGAGGATGAAATCCGAAGCCTTTGACCAGTTGCTGCGCGCTTTGATTGTCATTGAAGATCCGTACCAATTCGCAGCTGTTGCCAATTCGGTTGAGTAGAGCTTTTAAATACAGGGCCTCCTTGACTGCCTCTGACATGGCCAAGTACTCCGACTCGGTGCTTGATAAAGCAACTGTCCGTTGCTTTCTTGCCTCCCAGCTTATTGCTGCTCCAGCCAATATGAATGCTTGACCAGAGTACGAACGACGATCCGATAAATTGGAGCCCCAATCTGCATCAACCACGCCATAAAGATCTTCTCCAGTTTTCCTGAAAAGGAGTCCAAGGCTCTTCGTACCGCTCAAATATCTCAGGATCCGTTTCGATGCCTTCCAGTGCTCAATGGTGTAGTTGGAATTGAATTGACTCATAAAATTCACGGCATATGCGATGTCTGGGCGCGTTGAGACTGCAAGAAACATTAGGGAACCAATTAGACTTTGATACGGATACCTTTTCATCTCGTTCTCGTTTGGTTCAGCTGAGCGTTTTAGAGTTGTCTTGGTCTCCATCGGGGTTACTGCCGGCTTGCAATCTAACATTCCATACTTTTTAAGAATGGCATCGATGTACTTTTCCTGCGACATAAAAACTGTATGTTTTTCGACGCTTTGCTTGAATGAGATGCCCAGGCACGTTTTCACTGCTCCAAAGTCCTTCATTTGAAACGATTTTGACAGATGTTCCTTTGTCTCTCGCAGCCATTCAGGATGATTCGACGCCAACAATAAATCGTCTACGTAGATCGTAACCAGCAAAAGTTTTCCTTTCTTCCTTTTTTCAAACAAGCATGGATCTTGTTCAGTTGGCTGTAGTCCGATTTCCTTTAACTTAGCTGTAAGCTTACAATACCAACGTAGTCCCGATTGGCGGAGTCCGTACAAAGCCTTCTTGATTAAACAAACAGGATTCGAGACTCGTTTTAAGGATTTTCTCCAAGAACTTGCGGCTTTGACATATTCTGCAGAGGGCGCTTGTTGTAGCGTTCCAATTGGTGCACCAGACTCAATTTCCTCATGAACTCGTTGAAATGGTCTGGAATATCCATGAATACTTTTTCTTCAAGCTCACCATTAAGATATGCGGTGACCACATCCATCTGATGGATTTCCATGCCGTATTCAGCGGCGATTGCTGCCAACAGCCTGACCGACGTGAACCTGGCTACAGGTGAGTAAGTTTCAAAGAAATCTTCTCCGGGTTTCTGTGCATAGCCCTTCGCTACTAATCGAGCCTTCTTTCTGCCAGTTGAGGTGCCGTCATCCTTCGTTTGAAAAACCATCCTGTTTCCAATTACCTTCCGATTATCTGGACACTCTTTGACTTTCCAGGTATTGTTGAGAATCTGTGCCATAAACTCGTCCTCGACTGCTCGTGTCCAGTAGATCGCATCTCTGGAACTTTGCGCTTCCTTGAACGTTAATGGATCTCCTACAGCCGCCACAAACGCCATTTCGCACTCCTCGAACACGTCCTCAAGGGAACTATTCGAGACCACTGGATCGCCATCATCGTTTTCAGATGCATCGATATTACTTCGATCATCGCGTACTGCTTGATATATTTTTCGCGGTCTCCCACGCTGTCCTGTTCGTAGGATTTTGGGACGACCTCTGCCTCGACGTGGTGCCGCATTCTGCTCTTCTTCGGTGTCATCATCGCTTGAGGACACATCTTGTGGGTCTGGATCATTGCAGGTCATCTCAATGGCAACACCATCCGAATCTTCGTCTTCGTAGAACTCCTGGTACTCGCTTTTGAAGCCTGAGACATGCATAAATTTAACATCTTTGCTTGTTATTATGGTACGCTTTTTCGGGGAGTACAGTCGATAGGCCTTCGATTCGTTAGAGTACCCAAGGAAAACACACTCTTCTGATCTCGACTCAAACTTTCCCTTGTTTACGCCTTTTATCAACGCAAAAGCTTTTGTACCGAACGTCCGCATGTAAACTACTGTGGGAATTTTAGATGTCCAGAAGGTGTATGGTAAATCGCCAGAAAGTGCCTTCGTTGGGCACCTGTTACGAATGTAACATGCCGTGTTGATCGCCTCAGCCCAAAACGTAGGTGGCGCCCCTGATTGTTTCATCATACACCTGGCCATTTCGACCAGTGTACGGTTTTGCCTTTCTGCGATGCCGTTTTGTTGCGGCGTGTGCGGAGTTGTCAATCGTCGCGCTATACCGTTGGTTCGAAGAAAATTGTCAGACTCCTTGTTTCGAAACTCAGTCCCATTGTCGCTCTGCAACGCCTTGATTTTGTTGCCCGTAGAATTTTCAACTAAAGCTTTGTAGGATTTAAACGCTTCAAGTACTTCTGTTTTCTGCTTTAGAAAGTATACTGAACAGTAGCGAGAATAATCGTCAATAAACGTAACGAAATATTTGTATCCGCTCATGGACTGGGTACGCATTGGTCCGCACACATCACTGTGAACAATTTCCAGTGTACTTTCAGTTCTTCTCTCAGTAGCGCTTTTATAGTGATTCACTGCTTGTTTTTCTGTGATACAAATTTCACACTGCGAAAGTTTGTCTCCTTGCTTGATGTTTATTCCGAATGCCTTTCCACTTATCGCCATGTTTTTTAGATCCTTCTCATTTAAATGACCCATGCGACTGTGCCACAGATCAATCTCGCTTTGCTTGTCACTAATCTTGTTAGCTTGAGGCTCAGCCGTGTTTAAGTAGTACAAATTACCGTACCGTTTTGCGCTAAGCCAGACTTCCTTATTGTTTTTCACAATTACGGCTTCTTGCTTACGAAAATGAACTTCATAACCTCTGTCAGTGATTCTTGAAACCGAAAGCAAATTTTGGCGTAGCTCCGAAACAAACAAAACTTCTTGCAGTGCTATTTCATTGTTTTTCTGTTTTCCTTTTACTTCGATATTTACTTCGCCGACTCCATTTACTTTTGCAGTGCTATGATCTGCCAAATGCAATGTTTTTTCAACTTTGGACATTTTCTCGAATATGTTTTCGTTGGGACTCATGTGAGTTGAGCATCCGCTGTCTAGACACCACATACTACTCTGTCCTTCCGCCATGTACGCACTTTCGCATATAGACATCAGCGCTTCCTTCTTGCTTTGACTTGTTTCACCCTGCTCGTTTTTTGCGTTCTTTTTGAACTTCATTTGGCAATTTCTTGCAAGATGGCCGACCTTGTTACACGAAAAACATTTCCTAGTTTCTTTTTGAAACTTCTCATCCTTAGGTTTTCCCTTTGATTTGTTTGCGTACAGTGCACTCTGCTCCTCACGGTCATTTTTCGTTCTACGTGCTTGCGATTCTTCTAGTATTTTAACACGGAGAATATCTGGGGCTGGCAATTCGTCTCGTGTTTCAATCGCACATCGGAAAGTCTCATAGGAATCCGGCAAACTATACAACAAGAGAATCGCGAGCAGATCATCAGATATGGCCACCCCGATCTCTTTCAGTTTCTTTACTGCGTCAAAGAAATCATTAATGTGAACACGCGCGTCACTTCCTTCACTCATGCGATACAATGCTACTCGTTTTAGTAAACTAGCTTTGCGGACAGGCCCCTTTGATTGGAATGTATTTTGGAGTTTCAACCAGTATTCTCTTGCAGATGTACAGTCTTCAATTAGGGCCAACTCGGATGTACTTATGGACAGTAATATATCCGCACGGGCTTTTTCGTCCTTGATTTGCCATAAAACCTTTGCTTCCTCCTCGTCAGGGCACTCCACTACGCCGTTTACATATTGCCATAAGTCATTTTTCACCAGAATAGCACACATTTGCAACTTCCATGTGTCGTAGTTCTCCGCGTTTAGCGGCTCAATTCTTATGAACGAATTTGCCATTTTTCACAGCTTCTCTTTCTCGACTTTTCACTTATTTTCGATCGTTGGCGCCTGGGCCCATAACCTGTTGGGATTTTGCCCCAACAATGCAGATGCAGGTGATCCGAATAATAAGTAAAACGTTTGGTTATAATATCTTTATTGATAAACTGCGGCGTCTATTCTTGGCCGGTAACTTGAACGAATAAAGTAAGAGAAGAAGTACAATGCAGGAGAAGAACAAAGTGTGGTGAAAAAAAGAAACGTAATGCCAGATCAACTTAATGCTAGAGTTACCAGATTGGTACTTTGCTATTAACTGAGGTGAACAGCCAGTTTGAACAAAAATTCGGGATCACGGTTTTTGGTAAAAAAATAAATTTTCAATTTTTGTTTTTTGGCTGTAACTTGGCCAAAAATGGTCCCACGCCAAAAAGAATAAAATTTCGGGATCACGGTTTTTGGTAAAAAAAATAAATTTTCAATTTTTGTTTTTTGGCTGTAACTTGGCCAAAAATGGTCCCACGCCAAAAAGAATAAAAATTCGGGATCACGGTTTTTGGTAAAAAAATAAATTTTCAATTTTTGTTTTTTGGCTGTAACTTGGCCAAAAATGGTCCTACGCCAAAAAGATTAAAAATTCGGGATCACGGTTTTTGGTAAAAAAAATAAATTTTCAATTTTTGTTTTTTGGCTGTAACTTGGCCAAAAATGGTCCTACGCCAAAAAGAATAAAAATTCGGGATCACGGTTTTTGGTAAAAAAAATAAATTTTCAATTTTTGTTTTTTGGCTGTAACTTGGCCAAAAATGGTCCTACGCCAAAAAGAGTAAAAATTCGGGATCACGGTTTTTGGTAAAAAAAAATAAATTTTCAATTTTTGTTTTTTGGCTGTAACTTGGCCAAAAATGGTCCCACGCCAAAAAGAGTAAAAATTCGGGATCACGGTTTTTGGTAAAAAAAATAAATTTTCAATTTTTGTTTTTTGGCTGTAACTTGGCCAAAAATGGTCCTACGCCAAAAAGAGTAAAAATTCGGGATCACGGTTTTTGGTAAAAAAAATAAATTTTCAATTTTTGTTTTTTGGCTGTAACTTGGCCAAAAATGGTCCTACGCCAAAAAGAGTAAAAATTCGGGATCACGGTTTTTGGTAAAAAAAATAAATTTTCAATTTTTGTTTTTTGGCTGTAACTTGGCCAAAAATGGTCCTACGCCAAAAAGAGTAAAAATTCGGGATCACGGTTTTTGGTAAAAAAATAAATTTTCAATTTTTGTTTTTTGGCTGTAACTTGGCCAAAAATGGTCCTACGCCAAAAAGAGTAAAAATTCGGGATCACGGTTTTTGGTAAAAAAAATAAATTTTCAATTTTTGTTTTTTGGCTGTAACTTGGCCAAAAATGGTCCTACGCCAAAAAGAGTAAAAATTCGGGATCACGGTTTTTGGTAAAAAAAATAAATTTTCAATTTTTGTTTTTTGGCTGTAACTTGGCCAAAAATGGTCCTACGCCAAAAAGAGTAAAAATTCGGGATCACGGTTTTTGGTAAAAAAATAAATTTTCAATTTTTGTTTTTTGGCTGTAACTTGGCCAAAAATGGTCCTACGCCAAAAAGAGTAAAAATTCGGGATCACGGTTTTTGGTAAAAAAAATAAATTTTCAATTTTTGTTTTTTGGCTGTAACTTGGCCAAAAATGGTCCTACGCCAAAAAGAGTAAAAATTCGGGATCACGGTTTTTGGTAAAAAAAATAAATTTTCAATTTTTGTTTTTTGGCTGTAACTTGGCCAAAAATGGTCCCACGCCAAAAAGAGTAAAAATTCGGGATCACGGTTTTTGGTAAAAAAATAAATTTTCAATTTTTGTTTTTTGGCTGTAACTTGGCCAAAAATGGTCCTACGCCAAAAAGAGTAAAAATTCGGGATCACGGTTTTTGGTAAAAAAAAATAAATTTTCAATTTTTGTTTTTTGGCTGTAACTTGACCAAAAATGGTCCTACGCCAAAAAGAATAAAAATTCGGGATCACGGTTTTTGGTAAAAAAATAAATTTTCAATTTTTGTTTTTTGGCTGTAACTTGGCCAAAAATGGTCCTACGCCAAAAAGAGTAAAAATTCGGGATCACGGTTTTTGGTAAAAAAAATACATTTTCAATTTTTGTTTTTTGGCTGTAACTTGGCCAAAAATGGTCCTACGCCAAAAAGAGTAAAAATTCGGGATCACGGTTTTTGGTAAAAAAAATAAATTTTCAATTTTTGTTTTTTGGCTGTAACTTGGCCAAAAATGGTCCTACGCCAAAAAGAATAAAAATTCGGGATCACGGTTTTTGGTAAAAAAAAAACATTTTCAATTTTTGTTTTTTGGCTGTAACTTGGCCAAAAATGGTCCTACGCCAAAAAGAGTAAAAATTCGGGATCACGGTTTTTGGTAAAAAAAATACATTTTCAATTTTTGTTTTTTGGCTGTAACTTGGCCAAAAATGGTCCTACGCCAAAAAGAGTAAAAATTCGGGATCACGGTTTTTGGTAAAAAAAATAAATTTTCAATTTTTGTTTTTTGGCTGTAACTTGGCCAAAAATGGTCCTACGCCAAAAAGAGTAAAAATTCGGGATCACGGTTTTTGGTAAAAAAAAATAAATTTTCAATTTTTGTTTTTTGGCTGTAACTTGGCCAAAAATGGTCCTACGCCAAAAAGAGTAAAAATTCGGGATCACGGTTTTTGGTAAAAAAAATAAATTTTCAATTTTTGTTTTTTGGCTGTAACTTGGCCAAAAATGGTCCCACGCCAAAAAGAGTAAAAATTCGGGATCACGGTTTTTGGTAAAAAAAATAAATTTTCAATTTTTGTTTTTTGGCTGTAACTTGGCCAAAAATGGTCCTACGCCAAAAAGAGTAAAAATTCGGGATCACGGTTTTTGGTAAAAAAAATAAATTTTCAATTTTTGTTTTTTGGCTGTAACTTGGCCAAAAATGGTCCCACGCCAAAAAGAATAAAATTTCGGGATCACGGTTTTTGGTAAAAAAAATAAATTTTCAATTTTTGTTTTTTGGCTGTAACTTGGCCAAAAATGGTCCTACGCCAAAAAGAGTAAAAATTCGGGATCACGGTTTTTGGTAAAAAAAATAAATTTTCAATTTTTGTTTTTTGGCTGTAACTTGGCCAAAAATGGTCCTACGCCAAAAAGAGTAAAATTTCGGGATCACGGTTTTTGGTAAAAAAAATAAATTTTCAATTTTTGTTTTTTGGCTGTAACTTGGCCAAAAATGGTCCTACGCCAAAAAGAGTAAAAATTCGGGATCACGGTTTTTGGTAAAAAAAATACATTTTCAATTTTTGTTTTTTGGCTGTAACTTGGCCAAAAATGGTCCTACGCCAAAAAGAGTAAAAATTCGGGATCACGGTTTTTGGTAAAAAAAATAAATTTTCAATTTTTGTTTTTTGGCTGTAACTTGGCCAAAAATGGTCCTACGCCAAAAAGAGTAAAAATTCGGGATCACGGTTTTTGGTAAAAAAAAAAATTTTCAATTTTTGTTTTTTGGCTGTAACTTGGCCAAAAATGGTCCTACGCCAAAAAGAGTAAAAATTCGGGATCACGGTTTTTGGTAAAAAAAATAAATTTTCAATTTTTGTTTTTTGGCTGTAACTTGGCCAAAAATGGTCCCACGCCAAAAAGAATAAAAATTCGGGATCACGGTTTTTGGTAAAAAAAATAAATTTTCAATTTTTGTTTTTTGGCTGTAACTTGGCCAAAAATGGTCCTACGCCAAAAAGAGTAAAAATTCGGGATCACGGTTTTTGGTAAAAAAAATACATTTTCAATTTTTGTTTTTTGGCTGTAACTTGGCCAAAAATGGTCCTACGCCAAAAAGAGTAAAAATTCGGGATCACGGTTTTTGGTAAAAAAAATACATTTTCAATTTTTGTTTTTTGGCTGTAACTTGGCCAAAAATGGTCCTACGCCAAAAAGAGTAAAATTTCGGGATCACGGTTTTTGGTAAAAAAAATACATTTTCAATTTTTGTTTTTTGGCTGTAACTTGGCCAAAAATGGTCCTACGCCAAAAAGAGTAAAAATTCGGGATCACGGTTTTTGGTAAAAAAATAAATTTTCAATTTTTGTTTTTTGGCTGTAACTTGGCCAAAAATGGTCCTACGCCAAAAAGAGTAAAAATTCGGGATCACGGTTTTTGGTAAAAAAATAAATTTTCAATTTTTGTTTTTTGGCTGTAACTTGGCCAAAAATGGTCCTACGCCAAAAAGAATAAAAATTCGGGATCACGGTTTTTGGTAAAAAAAATAAATTTTCAATTTTTGTTTTTTGGCTGTAACTTGGCCAAAAATGGTCCTACGCCAAAAAGAGTAAAAATTCGGGATCACGGTTTTTGGTAAAAAAAATAAATTTTCAATTTTTGTTTTTTGGCTGTAACTTGGCCAAAAATGGTCCTACGCCAAAAAGAATAAAATTTCGGGATCACGGTTTTTGGTAAAAAAAATAAATTTTCAATTTTTGTTTTTTGGCTGTAACTTGGCCAAAAATGGTCCCACGCCAAAAAGAGTAAAAATTCGGGATCACGGTTTTTGGTAAAAAAAAATACATTTTCAATTTTTGTTTTTTGGCTGTAACTTGGCCAAAAATGGTCCTACGCCAAAAAGAATAAAATTTCGGGATCACGGTTTTTGGTAAAAAAAATACATTTTCAATTTTTGTTTTTTGGCTGTAACTTGGCCAAAAATGGTCCTACGCCAAAAAGAATAAAAATTCGGGATCACGGTTTTTGGTAAAAAAATAAATTTTCAATTTTTGTTTTTTGGCTGTAACTTGGCCAAAAATGGTCCCACGCCAAAAAGAGTAAAAATTCGGGATCACGGTTTTTGGTAAAAAAAAATACATTTTCAATTTTTGTTTTTTGGCTGTAACTTGGCCAAAAATGGTCCCACGCCAAAAAGAATAAAATTTCGGGATCACGGTTTTTGGTAAAAAAATAAATTTTCAATTTTTGTTTTTTGGCTGTAACTTGGCCAAAAATGGTCCCACGCCAAAAAGAGTAAAAATTCGGGATCACGGTTTTTGGTAAAAAAAAATACATTTTCAATTTTTGTTTTTTGGCTGTAACTTGGCCAAAAATGGTCCCACGCCAAAAAGAGTAAAAATTCGGGATCACGGTTGATGATGAATAGATCACGCTAAATGGTTTGTAAGACCATTTTCGAATTGGGTTGATAATAATACTCAATTATTTCACAATAAGGAATGAACGCTTTTATTTCATGTCGACTGCTCGTGGTCAGGAACAAGAGAGAGCGCGAGAAATCGTGAGACCAGACCATCTCAAGAAAGAATATCTTACATGCTATAAAATATACCAAATTATAGTGATTAGTTATGAGGTTCCTCAACATCCCGGCCCACCCTGAAACTAAGTTTCTGAATTAGGCAGAATGGCGATTTTAGAAATGGGTCTAACAGGTTCTCCTGATGAAGTTCGCAGCTTTACGGCGCGTACCAGCCCGTCCTTGCCTGGATAGACTTCAATTACGCGCGCCAAGGTCCAAGCAGCGGGGGGTGTGTTTGAATCCTTGATGATCGCCATATCCCCAGTAGCAACGTTCTTCCTCTCCGTATTCCACTTAGGGCGCTGTTGAAGTGTAGTGAGGTACTCCTGATGCCATCTCTTCCAAAAGCCTTGTAGCATTGCCTGTACATTTTGCCAGTAATCCAGTCGGTTAACTGCTATGTGGCCAAGATCGCCCTCTGGAACTGATGTATAAGGGCGTCCAATCAGCAGGTGTGCGGGTGACAAGTAGGAAACCTCGGTGTCTGACGTAGCGAAGAGAGGGCGTGAATTGACGACGGACTCAATCTGAGCCAGAAGGGTGTGCATCTGCTCAAATGTGAGGATGGAATTCCCGATGACACGACGCAGATGAAGCTTTACGGAGCGAACAGCTGATTCCCATTTTCCGCCCCAGTGGGGTGCGTGCGGTGGTATAAAACTCCACTTGATACCCTCGCTGGCCAACGCTTGGGTTACTTGAGTGTTATGCTGCTGCGACAGGATGAGCTTGTACATATCGTCTAACACCTTCTTTGCTCCCACAAAGTTGCGACCGTTGTCGCTGAAGATGTGGGTACACTTGCCTCGACGGGAGATAAAACGACGAAGTGCAGCGAGAAATGTCTCCGTGCTGAGATCTGTAGCCAACTCCAAGTGAATTGCGGAGGTCACTAGGCAGACAAATAGGCAGATGTATCCCTTTTCCTTTCGTGGATTCCGTCCCTTGTGCACCTTGAGCAGAAGCGGTCCGACATAGTCGCACCCAGTATTTTCAAATGGATATGCTTGGCGTACCCGAACAGCTGGCAAGTCCGCCATGTATTGATCAGTTGTTTTGTGGCGTTGGCGAAAACATTTGTGACAAGCATGTGTAAGCTTGCGAATCATGTTGCGTGCGCCAACTATCCAATATTGTTGGCGAACGATGACGAAAAGTGCTGTCACACCTGGATGAAGATGCATCCTGTGCTCATGTTCCAAAATAAGCAGAGAAATGCGATGATTTTTCGGCAGAATAATTGGATGCTTGACTTCCTCCGGTAGTAGCGAGTTTGAAAGGCGCCCACCTACACGAAGCAGGCCGTTCTTGCAAACCATGGGTGAAAGTGTTCGAAGTGTTGACGAATTTGCGACAGCTTTTCCCCTTTGCAACAGGTGTAGATCGGATGAGAAGCCTTCTTGAGCGTGCCTTAGACAATAAATGCGGGCCTCGCTGATTTCCTCAAACGTGAGTGTGAGACTTGACGGAATCGGTTTCTTCATTCTGCTTCGATTCATAAAGCGAAGAACGTAAGCAGTGCAGCGAATCAGCTTGGTCCAGGAAGAAACTCGAAGCGATAGACACTCAATCGGGGACGCTTCAGGTTTAGATTCAAAACGGCTGCATAGTGAAGAGGATTTCAGCCCATCCATTATGGGCGTGTCCAAAATTGTGTTGGGATTGTTGCCACTATGCAGCTTTGAAGCAAGCAGATCGTTGAGGTGTAGCCAATGTGGACCCTTCCACCACAGCTCATAGCTCATGAGATTGGCTGCTAGCATTCCCAG
>JBAMCF010000746.1:0-12500 GCA_037075285.1 Drosophila lutescens | reverse complement strand
CATTCGATAGTGGCGACTACTATCGAAGTTCAAGACTTAGAACGTTTTTGGGAACTAGAAAATGAAGACAAAAATGATGTAGAGACCGAAGTTTGTGAAAACAATTTTATGAAAACTACCTCTATTTCAAATGGTAGGTATATTGTTCGAATTCCATTTAAGGACGACACATCCTTAGGGGTCAAAGCCGCAAGCAATGGCTCGATTGATAAACATGGAGAAGAAGTTTTTCGCGAAATGAAAAACTTCGAGATGCCTATAAATTGTTTATGAAAGAATATATTGATCTTGGGCATATGGTTGAGTCGAAGGGAAGGAAAATACTACCTACCCCATCAAATATTTACTTAGAGATTCCAGTCTAACTACAAAGTTAAAGTAGTGTTTGATGCATCGGCAAAAACGACTAACAACAAAAGCTTAAATGATATCATGTGGGTTGGGCCTAGAGTCAGAAAAGAAATCTTTGATATAATGTTGAATTGACGGTAAATGGGAATACGTCATATCAGCGGACATTGAAAAGATGTACAGACAAATATTCATTGATGAAAAAGATCAAGAATACCAATATATATTATGGAGAGACTCTCCTGAAGACAAAATAAAATCGTACAAATTGAAAACAGTAACCTATGGGACTGCCTTAGCTCCATATTTAGCTACTAGAGTTCTAGTAGATATAGCAGATAATTGTAAGAATGATTAAATTGGAAGAATAATTAGAAATGACTTCTACATGGTTGATCTCATGACAGGAGCAAATTCAGTGGAAAGTGCCATAAACATTATAGAGCAAGATTGTTGCGAATTTAAAAAAGTTAATATGAATTTACGGAAGTGGATTTCAGATAACAAGAAATAATAAAAGTAGTAGAAGATACTGGCGACAACAAGGTAATAAGTATCAAAGAAAATGAGTTCGTGAAAACATTGGGACTTCAATGGGAACCCCAAAAGGATGAGTTTAAGTTCAACGTTAATTTGGGAAATGCTAAAGAAAATAAACGAACAGTACTTTCCACTTTATCGAAAATTTATGATCCGTTAGGATGGTTAGCTCCAGTAACCATCACAGGAAAGCTATTTGTGCAGAAACTTTGGCTGGCTGAAAATAGCTGGGATCAAGAGTTATCAAAAGACAATGCCCAGGAATGGGCGGGATATAAAGAAAAACTTTTACTGTTGGAAAAAATCAGAATACCTAGATGGATCCAAAGTAAATTAAATTCGATTGTTGAGCTGCATGGGTTTGCAGACGCGTCTGAAAAAGCATATGCGGCAGTAGTATATGCTAAAGTAGGAAGATTGGTTACAATAGTAGCTAGTAAAAGCAGGGTAAATCAATCAAAAATAAGAAAACAATTCCGAAACTAGAACTATGCGCAGCGCATCTGTTGAGTAAACTAATACAAAAAGTCAAAGAATCGATTGATAATGCAGCCAAGATATACGCGTGGAGTGATTCTACTATAACGTTGGCTTGGATTAAAAGTGGTCAAAGCAAAGTCAAATTTATTAAACATAGGACAGATTATATTCGTAGATATACAGAAGTAGAGTGGAATCACGTTAAATCAGAAAGATAATCCAGCGGACGCAGCGTCAAGGGAATTTCGTCAAGTGAACTGATAAATTTTGATCTTTGGTGGAATGGGCCAAATTGGTTAAAAGGATTAAAGAAAATTGGCCGTCTCAGTCAAAAGCTGAGGAAGAAACAGGTGTCCATACCGTGCTGACAGCTGATAGGGATATTATTCATAATCTCTTAGAAAAATATTCCTGCATACAAAAATTAAAAGAGTTATATGCTACATAGTTCGATTTATAAATATGAAAACAAAGAAAATATCTTATCAGGGTTATTTATCAGTTGAAATAAGATATGCAGAACAAATAATTATAAAAAAGGAGCAGGCATATCAATTTGGTTCAGAGCTAAACAGTTTAAGCAATAATAAAGAAGTCAAAATTTCTTCAAAAATTCTAAGTTTACATCCATTTATTGATCAGAATAAAATTATCAGAGTAGGCAGTAGATTACAAAATTACAATGCTAGATTCGAGATAAAACATCCAATTATTCTCGACAAAGGGCATATTTCTTCATTAATTATAGAGGATGCTCATAACCAAACCTTACATGGTGGAATAAATTTGATGAGAACATACATTCAAAGAAAATATTGGATATTTGGATTGAGAAATTCATTAAAGAAAAAATTAAATGAGTGTACGAAATGTGCAAGATATCGACAGGTCACGGCACAACAAGTAATGGGAAATCTACCCAAATATAGGGTAACAATGTCGTACCCATTTCTAAATACAGGTATTGATTACGCAGGACCCTATTATATAAGATGTTCTAAGAATAGGGGTCAGAAAACATACAAAGGGTATATAGCTGTCTTTGTGTGTATGGTAACAAAGGCAATACATTTAGAAGTAGTAAGCGATTTAACTTCTGACGCGTTTCTAGCTGCGCTCAGAAGGTTTATCGCAAGAGGGAAATGTGCGGCTATTTATTCCGATAATGGAACAAATTTTGTAGGCGCAGCAAGAAAATTAGACGAAGAGTTAGCGAAAGCAATTAAAGAAAATTCAGCGGTGGCAAATCAACTCGGAAAAGAAGGGATTGGTGGCATTTTATCCCCCCGGCAGGACCTCATTTTGGAGGTATCTGGGAGGCCGGCGTAAAATCAATGAAATATCACCTAAAACGGGTGATTGGTGACGGAAACTTGACATACGAAGAGATGTCAACACTTTTATGCCAAATAGAAGGAGTGTTGAATTCACGACCCCTATATTTATCAGATAATGATATAGAGGAAAATGAAGTACTTACACCTGGACACTTTTTGATAGGACGACCACCGTTGGATGTAATTGAGCCTATAAATGAAAATGAAAAAATAGGGAACTTGGATAGGTGGAAATTAATCCAAAAAATTAAAAAAGATTTTTGGATAAAATGGAAAGATGACTACTTGCATACCTTGCAACAGAGGTATAAATGGAAAAGGAATAGCCCCAATATAGAAAAGGGGCAGGTAGTTCTAATAAAGGATGAAAATTGTCATCCATCAAGATGGCCGTTAGGAAAAGTCCAAGAAGTGCATAAGGGTAAAGACGAGAAAGTTCGGGTAGTAAAAGTCAAGATGCAGGACGCATGCATTTCCCGACCGATTACCAAGGTTTGCCCTCTTGTAGGAATCAAGGCTGTCGAAGATAATGAAGAAGAATCTCAACCCAAAAGGATAACTAGGGGTGGATCTAGGATATCCAAGCTGGGAGTAATAATGAGTATGCTAATGTTAATGTTATTTTGTCAACTGTCAAATGCATCACTCACCGTTGAAAATACGCCTAAGTATAAAATTGAGAAAATAAATAAAACGGCAGCCATATATTTGGATCCAATGGGCGAAGTAGAAATTGTCTCGTCCTCTTGGAATTTGGTTGTTTTCTATAATATGGATGCTTATTTTGAAATGATAAGCAAAGGAAGCGTTCTAGTGAACAAGATGAGACGGGTGTGTGAAAAACTTCATAGTTTCGAAGATCAGTGTAACCTTGTTCTAGACAATACTTTAAAACAACTAACTGAATTAGAAGAAAATAATAAGTTATTCATGGCGCATAGTAAGCAAAGAACAAAACGTGCTCCTTTTGAGTTCATGGGGTCCTTATATCACATACTGTTCGGAATTATGGACGAGGATGATAGGGTACAAATGGAGCAAAATATGAAAAACTTATTAGATAACCAACACAGTCTAAACGATCTAGGCAAAAAGCAATTATCTATCGTGGATTCGACGGCTAATATCCTTAAAAAGACAAATGAGGAAGTCAATAATAACTTTAAATATATGAATGAGCGTATAGAGAATATGACGGCTGTACTACAAGAAAGTTATTATGTTTATAAAGAGTCTATAAATTTCTTTATGGTCACAAAACAGTTGACTAGTTTAATTGAAGATTGTGAAAAGACACAAGCAGGTATAATTAGTTTGTTAATTGATATAAATCATGGACGGCTGAACACGAATATTCTCAAGCCGAGCCAACTGAAAAGCGAGATATCAAAAATCAAGGAAAGTCTATCTGAGACACTAGTATTACCAGGTAAAAGAACTGGAACAGAGTTAAAAGAGGTATATACGCTGTTAACAGCTAGGGGCTTGTTTGTAGACAAAAAATTGATAATAAATGCTAAGATACCATTATTTAGCAGACACCCATCGAAATTATATAAAGTAATACCAGTGCCAGTTTGGTCAGAGGAGAGTTTGCTGATAGCCAACTTAAAATCAGAGTATTTAGTGTACAATTTTGAGGTTGATTCATATCATTTAATGACGGAAACCACTCTGAACAAGTGTCAAAAGTGGCAGGCTGAAAGAAGAGTTTGTGAAGGAAATTGGCCATGGAGTAATGCCAATGATTTGGCATGTGAATTGAGACCGCTAAAACCAGGCAGACCAGCTAATTGCGTATACAAGCGCATGTTAGATTCTAGTTCATATTGGGTTGAATTAGAGGCAAAAAGCACTTGGTTATTTAAAGTGCGCTTTAACGCCAAAGTAAGAATACAATGTCAAAGTACAAAGATGGATGTAGTTAATTTGCCAGAAGAAGGAATTTTATCACTAAGGTCGGATTGCACAGCTCGCACTGACGATAAAATATTAGTAGCGCAATATAATATAAAGTCGGAGAGGCAAGAGACATTATCATCAGCTTATATAGGTGACATTACGGACGTTCCGAAAATCGTTTGGAGTTCATTTGAAAATCACACTAGAAACCATAGTGCCGAAATTGATAGACTGACAAAAGAATTAGCACATTTGAAAGGAATTCATATAGAATTAAAGGGGTTAAATGTACATCATATATCTGGTCATACCTCTTTGATTTTAAGTATCGTAATCATTATAATTATAATAATATTTGCCATACAAAAATGTAACTTAAGCAGGAAACTGCAAGCTATAACGTTTGGAGGCCGTTTGCAAGATGGTTAAAATATTAAACGATGTATTAACGTTGTAAAAAATATATAAAAAATGTTAGCATATTATCAAATTGTAAGTCAAATTGTATTATCAAATTGTAAGTAATTATAAGTCAAATTTGAAAACGTCACACCGAATCTTGCTGGCCCTTGGCAGAATGTTCAAACATGAACACGTTTTATAGATATACTTGTATTTGTGTAGACCGTATTTTACAATGAGGTCATAAACCGTAACCCAAATATGGGATGTCCCAAGAAGGGTCGAATATCCTAGGCACATAAGCGATAACAGATGTGCACTATAAAAACCCAAAGATAAGCAGGTATGTCTGCGTGGGTCATTAGATAAGAGTAAAATAAGATTCTCATGTTAGCTACGTAAGAGTTGAATATTAATAAAGAAATCAGTTTGAAATAGTAACTCAACAAATGAAGACGTCCTTATTTCGGGTCGCTCTATTCAGTACTTGACTATTTAATCTGTTTTTTAAATAATAAAATGCGCGTTTAATAATAACTGTGCGATACATGTTGATTTTTTAATTTTCCGCCAAATTTTTACCAGTGTAACTCGTCCAGTTCATAAACAGCAAATACACGAATATACCCCGCATAAACTTTAATTTCGTCGTGCGAATAAATGTGTGTTTATTTGTATTGCTCGTATGCCTCAATTTGCTGGCAGACTTTTGTGGGGATGATGATGTTTTGGCCACTGCCGGCTTTGCCTTTCGGCTTTTACCTTTGGCTTTATTACCCGACTGGACTGGCTTCTATGGCCACTATGACCACTCCGGGGCGAAAGACCTCCTGTGCAGCTCTGGCTTTCTGCACAGGTGACACATTCATTTGTTGGCCGCTTTGATTATACCAAACGAACCGAAAACCGTTAGTGAGGCGGGTATTTTGGCCCGGTCCAAGCTGTTGGCCAGATTATGTCTCTGTCAAATGGTAAATGGTAATTTGTCTGCCAGACAGGGGACCCTTTTGGTGTTTATTGCTGTTATTTCGCCGGTTCTTGGGTGCACCAAAAATTGCATTTGCTTTATTAATTAAATACCAATCTACGCTGGCAATTCAATTACGAAGTGCCCAGCCACTCGGTTGTTGGTGAACATTTCGACACATGCGGATAGGGACAAAAGGGGTTGGCAAATATTCCACCTGAAATGCTGTCGAGGAACACAATAAAATACAATTTTAGTTAAAATTTATTGTTTCCTGTGGAATTTCTTTGAGTTCCTTGTGTACAGTTTTGGTTTGCTACTCTTTTAGATTGGGCAAAAGACTAAATTCCAAATTTTAGAATGTTCTTCACATCCTTCTGTGCAAAAGCGAATATATACAGACAAGTGACACCATAAATATTGTATTTTTAACGTGTTGTATTTATTCTTGTGAGTCATAACCGCTTTGTATATCAAAAACTCCTTTGTTTTCAAATTTTCTATGACTCTTTTTGGCTCTTTTTTTCCAGCCAAAAAACCACCTTAACTACCAAAATTTGTGAAACCGCTGTATAACTGACATATTGTCCTATCCTTTGGTTGTCCATAATCAAATGGGAGTTCGGTCTGTTTACCCTTTGATTCTGGGGGTCCAAAAAACCCGAAATGAAATATGAAGTCTTTTTAGTTGTTTCCGGATTGATTCGCCTCCCCCCTGCCACCATGTGCCCACCTGTCCGGTGTTTTTTGTTCACCTGTCTATTACCAGAACTGCCACAGTTCCCTTCGCTGCTGCTCACTATTTTATTTCTATTTTTTCCACGAGTGCATTGCAGTTTTTGCCGTCGCAAAAGGCAGTGAAAAAACGTGCAACATATTCAAAATTGAAACATGCAGAGTTGCCAGGCACCCGAACTTTTCTTTTTTTAACCCTGCCCCCAACTGCGGATATGCAAGCCACGTGGAATCGAGCATGTCGTGTAGCAGGATGCAGGATTCAGGATGCAGGGGGTCATTGTGTTGCACAAACAAATGCTTATGTTTTTGCTTATCCCGGCAGCACTCGCTCGCAATCTTGCCCAGATTGAAAGCCATAATCCCGCTGCTCCACCGGTACCTGTACTCGTATTTTTCGCAACGAAATAGTAGTGAAGGTGAAAATCCGAATTTTTGGCGGTCAATTGCTTAATTGAAGGTTGCTCCCAAAAAAACACAAAAAGGATGGGAATCCCTGCCGCAATCGTGCACCACAAGCGTTTCGGGCATGATACAGAAATTTGCTCAAACTCAAAGGCATTTGCTTTTAATTAAAAATTTCCACTTGGCGAACTTTGGCGACCCGCTGGAAATTACTTACTGCCAACTGCAGATACTTTCGACCCGTTGCCGTTCCCGTTCCCGGGCATCATAACCGAAAGAAATGGCTGTATTATATGCATAATCAATTTAGCTATGCAATTTTAATTACAATTTGTGGGCGGGGTCAGCACACATGCCACGCCTCCTTTCGGTAGTTTGCTTGGAAATAGCTGCATAATGGAAAGTCCTCGAGTGCATCCACGCCTTCGGTGTCCTTCGTCCTCCGTCCCTCGGCGCAACTGACAGGCAGTGTCTGCGAAAAGTTAATACACATGACGTGCAACAAATTATATTTATCGCGCATCGGCAAGCATCAAATTATCAGGGTACACCGCCAGCCGCAGCAAGTAGCGAAAGGATCTCGCCTTCTCATCGACATCCCCGTGGTCCTTGTCGCCGCTGCAAATTGATGCTTAAGGACAATTTTCACTTCATTACGCGCTGGCTGTTGCCGCTGCTATTGCCTCTCCTCCATCCAATTTTTATCTTGAGCATCTGCAATGGGTATCAGGGGTGTAGTTTACCCAGGTGCAAGCTTTGCTGATTTAAATGTACTTAAATTAACTGATTTAATTAAACACATTTATATTGGGGAGTTTAAGTTTGAGTTTATAAAAGTTAATAATGTAATTTATTTTATTAACGTGCCTAGTTTAAACAAACTTAAATGTTTAAAAAACTAATCAATATTTATTCTAATTTAAAAAGTATGTTAACATTTTCTTAAGATTTGTTTTCGTGTTTAAATCTATTGCGTTTTAAAAATTCGCAGGTATTTCCCAGTCCATTCGATAAATATTCATATTTATTTATATTTTTTTTTTTCCGTTGTAATGGAAATTTCTCTGCTTTCGACTTGGTCAGAATTACTTGGCTGCTTGAGCAGCGCTCTGCGCTCAAGTGTATAGCAGCCTGGAAAACCCTTATAGCCTACACAAAATAGTATCCGCAGCAGGAAGGCGTACTTTTAAATATGCAGTAGCAGCCGCATCAGCCATTGCCACCGTGAAATTACACATTGGAGGCCCGGAGGCGAGGAAACCCTATCGCTGATGATGCTGACGCGCCTTCCCTGCTTTGGCGCACCTTTGCATGAATAATCCATGATCTAATAAGGAAAAATGTCAGGGCGTATATCATTTAAAGGCAACCCAAACACGCACACACACGCTCCAGTGGCTTACATAATTAATTGTGATTGATATAAGAAATTATTCGCCGGTGGCCAAACAGATGGCAGGCCGAGTCAGGCCAAGAAAAGCCAAAAAGGGCGCAGTGAAAAATCATCTCGCAAACTGTCCCAAAAACCAACGCCCAAACAGACATTTATTCCAATCCACACGTATGCAAATACACTTGCGGATAAAATGATGGTGCTATCTATTGCTTGAAAACAAGTGTTAAAGTCTCTTTGAATGTTTTTATTGAATTTTAAAATATTTCATTTGATCTGTTATGCCTATGGCTGTGCAAATTCGTAATTTTTAAATACGAATTATAGGACAATTTTAGTTATACCTATTTTAACCTTTCAGACCAAATTATGTTTAATTTTATTATTACTAAAATATGTTAATAAATATTTTTTAACGTCTGTTTATTTATAAATGTAAAAATCCACTTAAAAATATAGTAATACGCCGATTAATTCTAATATTCGTTTGTACTTAACAATATTTAAGTATACATTTTGTATTTTTTGAGAATTGAAAAACGCATTCTAAATAATAGTTTGTGTATTGAAATTTACCCTTGAATTTTGGCATTTAATAATATTCCAAAAAATATCTTTATATTTAAATTTACCTTAATATTTAATACAAATTCAAGAAGCATTTCAAAATATTCTAAAAAATATCTTCAAACCACAAAACATATAAAATATGCTTGCCATCACATTTTTGTGCCCGCTGCTGTTCATATGGGACGAGTGATCCGCACACCTGCACACGGCAAATGGGACATCATAAAGAAACTCAATTTGTTGCCGCTCGAGCGATTTGTTTGCCACGCAAAGTGGCGGTGTGTGGGTGTGTGGGTGAGCGGATGCAGCGGAAAAAAGGGAAACAAACGGAAGAGCAGCGTTGGCCATTTTAATTTATGTCGGTTGGCAGCGCTTTGCTAAGCTGCTTAACGCCGCAAGCGGAATAAGAACCGGCAACCAGAAAGCAGCAAGAAATGCCGGGAAACTGCTGGCAAAATGCTAGCCAAATGGAAATGGCAGTGGAAAGGCCGCGGACTAGGGTCTGCAGAATAACCTTAAAATATAGCAGCCGGCTTAAACAATGGCTAAGGGCGAGGCCATGTCCACATACACACATTCATATACACATGTGTGAAGGAAGTGGGGGTGTGGGAATAATTCGCTAGCAAATTGAAAATAAACGCTCGGCGCTAACTAAAAAAGCTCTGAACACTTTTTCCTCGTTTGTTCAAATGTTTTTGTGTGAGCTTGGGCGGTCGGTGCTTACTTTTCAACTAAATGGGACACACACACTCGCCTCCGCAAAGGTATATGCGTACTAATATGTGTGGACCGGATTCGGAATGTGGCTTTCTTTCTTTCAAATTTGGCCAAAGTGTAACATGGATTATGGGAAAAAAGGACACATTTGTATATATATTTTAAGGAGAGAAAATTAATTAATCTTTCAGTTTCAAAAACTTTAAAAAGGCTTTACAACAAGAAATAATATAATAAAAATTTAATACTATAAATAATAATAAATGTTTTAAATTTATAAATGAAATTATACGAAATAAAATATTACAACATTCAATATAAGTAAATAGTTTTAGATTTATTGTCATCTTCTTTTACCCATAAAATGTATTAATCTGCTAAGTTAATTCGGAGTTCGAACTGTTCCAGAAGTTCATGCTCCAACTCGTCCACTCCAACATCTCCATGAATAACAGAAACTAGTGGGTTAGTATCTCCGATATCCTGACTAACTAGCATTAAAGCCGGTAGCTTGTCCAAAACTATTCCTTCGGCCGTAGTCGATGCTTCAAGGGAGATAAGACTTTTCAGTCCATCGAAAAATTTAACAGCTGGGGTTTTCTTAGTCAGATCCACGCCATATACGATAAAGTTGTTTTTCAACACGTTTAGGATTTTCTCAGCCTTCAGTACGCGATGGCAGAAAATGTTTGTTAGAATGCTGTCATCGTGGTGCAAGTAAATTGCCAGGATTTTTTTCTAAAATAAAATATTTATAATTAGACTTAAATGGACGCTAAGATTAAAGTACCAACCTTGTCATATGGCTCGGAACAGCACTGCTTAAAGGCGTCGCCTAGTTCGCCCGCATAAAACCCTGGAGTGGGATCACCGAAACGCAGATGGTACTTGTAGGGAAAGGAATAGCTACCTTCGATTAGGGAATTTTGTGATGGAGACGATGCAGGAACAATCGGAAAATGAGCTTCGAAGGAACTCAAGCCCGAATCCGACTCTTCATCCGAGCAACTATCCGATAGCCTTTCACTCGACATGGAACCAGTGCTATCTAGGAACGGGGACTGCAGGCTGTGAACTGTAATCTCATCGTTCATTTTTATCCCGGCTTGCTGCAAGGTGGCTTCGTCCTTTTGGTTATTTAGCCCATACCAATCCTGGTACCTCACGGGAATGTCGCAAATGCAATACACATACTGTTTGAGTTCATGAACCCGCATGAGATTGGACAAGTTCAGGTGCGTTTTGCGGCCATTGTGTTTTTCCAATAAGCAAATGGGAAAGTTATATTCCATAACCTCCTCTACAGTAATGTAGTTTTGAGATGATATCTTCAGGTTACTTAGACGTTTATCTGGAATTTCCTCACTGGTACTGCCATGCAGGCCACATCCGTGAAAGATCTGCCTACTCGGGGGAACTTTAAATAGGTTTGAAATATACTCCTGCAGTTTGTCCAACGTCTCTTCGTAGGGCAGGGTAATTTTCTCAATCTTGTACTTGCATTTTACATGGAATGTTAAAACACGTCCGGAGCTCTTCTTCTTCTCAACTGGGTTTACTTCTTGGCGATCTATTTTAATCTTTTTTTCAGCAGCTCCTTTTTCAAAAATCTCTGCGGGTCTCACGTTTCTTTCTGCAGCTTTTGCTGATTCTACGTTTTCTGCAACGTCATTGATTTTTTCCTCGATGTTTGTTTCTTGGTCGCAGTTGAAAATAGTTTCCTTTGTAATCACCGATGTCGCCGGTTCTTCCGACTTGCACTCAATTTTATTTTCCATCTTGCACTTTTCCTATACCCGACTAGCTTGTCAGTTTAATAGTAAAATCAGAGTCTACTTGAAATATCAAAAAATAAAACATGACAAAAAATATACAACTCAGGGAATTCTATGATTCAGAGTTGCTGAACTGTCAAATTATTTGGAAATATTTACTCACTGCAGATTAGTGCCCAGTGTTCCCATTCAATCCAAGGGATTGAAGACACAGATAAATGTCTACAAATATAAACAAATATTTAAAATGTATAAACATGTTTTGTAATATGAATTAGGTAGAATTTTTTAACAAATAATAATAATAGAGTTAGTTAAAAAATATGACTTCAATTTTTAAAGCGATCTGACCTCGACTTACAATCAAAGACAACTGTTGAATATTATCGAATGAAGGTGTTGAACTCTACTCTGAATTAAACAAAATAAGCAAACGTAGCAGAAAAGCGAAAAGAGAGAGAAATAAAGAGAGAATATAAAGAGAAAAGTTTTTTGCAGTTAAGCAAAATTCGATTGCGATGTGTAAATAAGTTTTGTCTCACCTCCAAAAAAAATAAAAAAGGGCTAAAGAGCGAAATGTTAGCGAGAACATGAATATTAATGTATTTAAACTTGGCTTCACGGGAATTCCCTCTTGGAACGTTTCATAAAATATTGTATTCGTTAAAAAGAATAATTTATAATTTGTTTTTAATAAAATGTAATAGTAAAGATACCGCAAGAACAAATTTGAGCACAGAGACACTTATTTTCGTTCTGATTCTGTTCAACATGACTTTGACTTTACGTACATGAATTTGGTAAGGGGACTGAGGTATAAGCAGGTAACTCGACCTTTTTTATTGGTTTCAGAAATTATAATTAGCTATGGTGTTTATTGCTTAGAGATTTTTTAGAAAACCAAACAAAAAAAACTATAAATA
>JBAMCF010000745.1:0-39639 GCA_037075285.1 Drosophila lutescens | reverse complement strand
ATGCGCTCCACAGAGCTCGAGCTGCGGCAGCGTCTTCTTCTTCGTTGGTGCCACACGCGACTTTGAGACGATTAGATGAACTTCCACGTGGCCATCGGCACGCTTTGTTCTTGCGTAAATGCAACATCCACATCCCCTTATTGAAGCATCGCTGAAGCCGTGAAGTTGTAGTTCATCTGAATGGGGCTGCAGGCAGAAACGTGGGATGAGCAGAGAGTCCAAATGCTGTAGCGACGACACGAACGATAGCCACGCTTGTTGGAGTGTCATTGGGACTGATTCATCCCACTGTAGTCGAAGAAGCCAAATTTCCTGTAGAAGGATTTTTGCCACCATAATAACTGGCGTGACAAGTCCCAGCGGATCGAAGAGGGATGAGGCCACCGAGAGGATGGTTCGTTTTGTGATCCTTTCCGGAGCTGTGCTGCAGTTGAATGAGAATTTGAAGACGTCTTCCCGTTTGTCCCACTTCAGTCCCAATGTGCTTGTCGTGGCGTAGTCGTCGAGATTTAGCTCCTTGACCGTTGTATCATTGACGAAATCCTGATGGTTGGAGTGCCATTTTGCCAGTTCCATCTTGCCGGCCGTGAGGATAGCGATGACTTCGGTTTGAATCTGCTTCAATTGATCTAGCGTATCTGTTCCACCGAGCAAGTCATCCACATAAAAACACGATTTTATGGCTTCAGCTCCAATTTGATGTGAACTTGCATGTTGATCGGCGAGGTGAGACAGGCTGCGAATTGCTAGATACGGCGCTGATGCGGTGCCGTAGGTAACGGTGTTCAGCTGGTATGTGCGAATCTCCTGGTCGATGTGGCTTCTCCATAAGATGTACTGAAATTTACGATGCGCTGGGTCGACTAATACCTGCCGGTATATCTTGACGACGTCAGCAGTTATTACATAACGATGAGTCCGGAACCTTAGTAAGAGTGTAAACAAATCTGGTTGAATCGTGGGTCCAACTAGAAGAATGTCGTTTAGGGACTTGTAGGTGCTTGTCGGGCACGAGGCGTCAAAGACTACCCTTAGTTTCGTTGACGTGCTGTTGAGCTTAAACACGCAGTGGTGTGGTATGTAGTAGTGGGGTTCGTTGAGGAGTGGACTGGTTACTAATTCCATGTGACCCAAGCGCTCATATTCATCCATGAATTTTGTGTATTCGGCTCGCAAATTCGCGTTTCGGATTAAGCGACTTTCCAACGATGCAAATCTTAGCCGTGCTGTTTCAAGAGACCTCCCCAACAGATTAGGGTCATCCTTGAAAGGCAGTTGAACCATCAATCTTCCATCCGCTACTTGACAGACAGATTTTTGGAAGATCGATTCGCATTTAGCTTGCGCTGGAGTAAGGGTTAATGGCGTAGTAGAAATTTCCTCTATGCGCCATAAGCGCTCCAAGTTCAGGTTTATTGAATCCTCTGATGAAAGGAAACTGTGGGCTTGGGCGGCATGGCCTTGATTGCCAGTGCGCCCTGATACTACCCATCCAAAGATCGTCTTTTGCAACATGGGGAGATGGGGACCCAACTTGATTTGGCCAATAGACAAAGCGGTGAAGAACGTTTCCGTGCCAAGAAGTAGGTCGATCTGGCGAGACTGGTAAAATCTCTCATCAGCCAGTGGAGAGTTGTCTGGGAGGTTCCATGATGAAATGTCGATTTCTGCATCAGGTTGATGGGCGATTCTTGAGGTTATACAGCATTCGACGGGTAACTCTGCATCACCGAATCGTGACTTGACAACGGTCGAAGTGCGATGCTTGATGCGGGTGAAAGAATCGCCGATGCTTCGAATGTCGATGTGTCCCTTGCTTCGGGGCAAACGAAGTTGTTGAGCGAAGTCTTCGGACATGAAGTTAACTTGGGAGCACGAGTCCAGTAGGGCACGTCCTGTTACGTAGTTGCCCACAGCATCCTGCACTAGGATTATGGCTGTAGCCAGAATGACTTGGTCGTGGTGGGTATCCACGTGTGCGTGAGTGACGGCCTCAGCGACATGGTGCTGAGGTGGCGCGTTGGGCGGACTTGACCGTCGAGGACTCCTTGATTCCTGTCCTGACGGATCGAAGTGAAGCATAGTGTGATGCAGCCGTGAGCATATTCTGCACCTATTTGAAGATGGACAGTTTGATGGATGATGAGCCTTTCCTAGGCAGTTTGTGCACAGCGATTTTGTCCGGACAGCTTCTAGGCGTTGGGAAGGCGTCATGTTTTGAAGTCGCGGACATCTAAAAATCCGATGATCCCTGCCAGAGCATATAGGACACGTTTGCGTGGAGCACGTAAAGCTGTGGCCAATGCGTGGAGCTTGCGGTTGCCGCATTCTGCCGGATGAATTTTGAGACGTATTCGTATTGCCGAAGTGATGTATTGAGGACTCCAAGTGTTGACAGTGCCGCTCAATCAAGGTTAAGCAGTCATTCCAAGAGGGTAATGTGGCGAACGTGAGAGATTCATTCCAGAGCTGTCGGGTTCTCTCGTCTACCTTTTCCATGACAATAGTAATTAACATCGTTTGAGCTATCTGCGCTTCGGATCCCAAAGATCGCATCGAGTTGAACAACGCTGATGCGTTGTCAACCAGGCTGCGCAACTGTACACTATTTTCAGTGGTCACAGTTGGCAATTTGAAGAGTGACGCTATGTTGTCCAGGAATACGATAGTGGGGTTATCGTACCTGCTCTTTAGGGGAAGTAAGGCCTTGGTGTAATTCTCTGGAGTGACTTGAAACGCCTTGATGGTTTCTAAGGCGGCGCCTCTGAGACAGTTTATGAGGTGATTAAACTTCTCGATCGGCGATAGCGCTTCCTGCTGGTCTACAACTTGCTGGAACGTAGTAATAAAGTTTTTGTATTCCGAGTACTCGCCAGCAAAGGTCGGGAGCGCAAGAGTTGGCAGCTTGAGAGATGATGGTGGTCCAGGCCTGAGGAGCGTGTCGTGGGCAAGCGGCGTAGAATTGTGTACGTCGTCTCCAAGCTGATCCTTTATGGTGACCTTTATAGCGATGAACATGTCTTCCAGCTCGGCCCGGTAGTTTAGCTGTTCCTCGGTTGAGTCGAGGGCCTCAATTTCGGTTTGGACGGTCATGATTTGTTTGAAATATGCCTCCAATATAGTTTGCCGACACGTGAGTTCGGCTGGCGTCATCGCGGCATTTGGCTTTTCAACCTTTTCCGTCTTGGCGACTGCTGTTCCAATGCGGGAAATGCTCCTGCGTATGTTGGATCGCTTATGTTTTAATACGTCCAGCGGTGTGGGACACATGGTTATTGTGGATTAGAGCCCTGCATGAATGGATTCAATGAATTTATTTGAATTTTTTTCATAAATGTGAATGAATCAATTTGAATTTTGAGTTTAATAGAATCGAATGAATGAATGAAAGGCATGAATTCAAAAATAACAACATTTTAAACAGAGGGACTAGAATTAAATACACATAAAATTCAAAGATTACTTAGCTTCATTCGAATGAATTCATATGTTTCACTGTCATTAAGGAGACGCTCTCACGCTTGGTTTCTGGACCAACTTCTACCTCTGGTTCAACACAAGATCCATAAGAGATAACATAGCACTTATGTCTGACGTTATTAGATGTACTTCCATTAAACTTATATGCATTGAAACATTTCCTGCATGCTACCATATCATTTACTCCGCTATCATTTATAATTTTTGCAAAAATGTTCCAAACCTTACTGCGCCCTCTTTTGCTGCAAAATGAAAGTATTCCACTCATAAGCTTTTGCTTAACAATATCAGTCGTCAGTTCATTCTATTAAAAAAATTAACAAACAAATCTTTATACTTGCATCTGGTTCAAAAAGATAAGCAAAAATATATTCTTTTTCGATTAAAATTACTTACATTTTCGGTCGACATTTTTTCAATTTTTTTCAAAGAATTTTTCGTCTGGTTGTTTTCCGTAGGAAGCAAAAAAAAATTCTGACAAATTTTTAAAATTCAGACAGGTCGACTAGATTGATTCATTCATTCATTCAATCAGAATGAATTTGAATGTCATTTAATTTCATTTCAAAAGGTTTTTTGAATTTTGAGTTAAATAAAAATTCAACTCAATTTAAATTCAGTTAAGTGAATTTATTATTGAATTGAATGAGTTCAAAATTTCATGGCACACTACGAAAATTAAAAATTGAATCCATTCATGCAGGGCTCTATTGTGGATCACTTGCAATAAGCCCTTGTAAAGTGTATGTAGTTATAAATTAGAGCTTCTGGTGTGTGGTCATAAACGTAGGCTGCCAACTTATGTAGTCGAATGTCTGGCAACGCTCTGGTTCCGTAATGAACCAGTTCCAGGTTGGTGCGTTGCGCGGTGACTGCTATTGGCACTCGTGGTGACTGTATGCGTGTACAGTGGACTTGCAGGTTAAAACCGAAAGCACTGCAGTGACGGCGGAATGAGACCTAAGGAGACTCAGCGATTGGCGTGAGCGCTCTGGCGGCGTTGGCACTGATGACGTAACCTTACCGTTGTGGCGTTATGTCGTCCAGCGAAACGGTTTTCCAGGTTAGAGATGATATTGTCGACGGGGCGATGGAGATTCGGCTCCGCAATCGAGAATATAGGTGCCGTAGCTGATTGGGAACAGCGTAGCCGAAACCAGATCTTCTGAGCAACCCGCGCCTTCCAACGATGGTGTATGGGGGGTGTACTGCCGTGTCTACGGATGCAAGTGTGCGTGTGTCGTTAGGTGAACGGCGAGCAGCGCGACACTTATGAAGTAGCGCGATTCGTAACGTAACAATGCGATCGGGTTGATTTGAACACTAAGGATTTTTAATTTTTTAAATTAACTATCCAGCCCCACGTTGGGCGCCAAAATTTTTGATGGAGCAGGAGCGTTTTCCTGACACACATGAGACTCTAGGGAGTCGGGGGGATAGTTAAGTTAGTGAAGCAAATACAACCGTCTTGTCGCAGTACCAAAATTGAACTCTTTATTCTAACGTCGTATAATTGCCTTCGTGGCCAGTGTGGTGAATTACATGAGAGCGTGAACTAAAGCTTTACCACTGAGAGCGCAGCTCTCACTTCAAGAAAGATCAATACTTCAAAATTACATTCATGTTTATCTCAAGATTCAATAGTGGCCCAACAACAACAATTGGAGAACATTTAAATTTATGTAAATTTTCTAATGATAATATAGAAACGTGTGCTTGTTTTCATTTTGTAATTCAACAATATAAAGTTAGAAAATTAATTTCATCATATATTGAACTTCTAAAATAAAGAGAAAAGCAAAAAAAAAAATGTTGCATTACTTAACATCTGTTTTCTAAGTATAATTCAAAGATTTATATCCACCAGACTTTAGTTTAAGATAAACATTCAGCCAATTACGTTAAAAGAAAAAAAAAAGGGTTTCCTCAAAAACTGAAGAGTTTTTAAAGAAGCATGGGAGTGAGATCTTCAAGGAACATGTTTCGAAGTTGAAATTATTTCATACATTTTTTAAAGATGTTGAAGCCACCCCAGTAATTCATTCCAAGTATGGGGAACACCTATCATCCTGTGCATGGGCATATGATGATTGTAAAGTCGGACCTGACATTTGCAGGTGTATGCATATTGAAAAGAAAGAAGAAGATGCCTTAAAATTTATGGAACGAAACATTAATTTGTTTAAAAAACTCAATGGAAACTAATGTAACACGAATATGATTAAATAAAAACGCATTTGACTAAATAAACGATCTCATTTGTTTTTGTGTATATTCTGTTTGGAACCACCACCACCACCACCTCCTCCACTATAGAATTGAAACATTTAAGATTACCCTCCCCTTAACTTAATACAAGTTAGAAGCAACATACTTTAGGTATTCACGCTCACTTTCCCATCTAATGCTCGCTAAAGAGGGGGGAAGTTCTCGAAGTCACGCTTGTTTCACATCACAAAAGTATGCGGTCTAATATCCCTCAAACTAACATCTTTTGACCACAAGACGACTGAAGACAGGTTACACTAACAGATATCATCCACAACCCTAATTGAATCAACAAAATGGACACGCATAATAAAACCACTTCCCCCTCCTCCTCCTACTACTGAACCTAAATATCGTTTTACAAATTCGTACGCATCACAAAACACCCCTCTCTCACACTCCTACACACCATTTTCGGGAAAAGAGCACTCTAAACAACCACCAATTCTACGCATGACAACACACCCCTCTCACACACTTTCTAACTTAAGTGACCTTTTTATACTAATGCACACCTGTGTGCATCCTAACGGTCACTCCTACACACCATTTTCGGGTAAAGATCACTCTAAACAACCACAAATTCGTACGCATGACAAAACACCCCTCTCACACACTTTTCTAACTTTAAGTGACCTTTTTATACTAATGCACACCTGTGTGCATCCTAACGGTCACCCACACCACCATTTCTTCCCCTTCTTTCTCCCACACTTTTATTGATTAATTATACTAATTAGGTCATTATAACACCTATGTGCTAATTAGGTCATTATAACACCTGTGTGCATCCATGCGTGACTAATTGGTTCAAGCGTGACTAATTGGTGCATCCATGCGTGACTAATTGGTGCTAATTGGATTGTCACGATCAATAAAAAGTGAGCCAGCACCCGTATTATCCTACTACTTGTAACAACAGCTTGCTTTCTATCTGTGATATAGGACGACATTAGTTTTATTGATGTGTCAGAAAATTTAAATAATTTCTTCAGCTTAAGTATTAATATTTTGTGGTTCACTGTATCAAATGCCTTACTAAAGTCTAGCAATGTTAAAAAAGTTATTTTGCTTTCATCAGTTTCCCTTCGTATTTCCTCAACAATGTTGATAATAGCAGTCGTGCAGCTTAGAGCTTGAAAAAATATCGACAGCTTGCGATTTCTCGATATTAAATATGTGTTTTCTCTTCAAAACATCGATATTATCGAATCGACTTTGTTAAATTATCAAAAATATCGATAACACTGGTCGACAAAATCGAGACTTTTTCTTGGCCCAAGAATAAAAGTTACAAAACCTGAAAGGATTTTAGCTGTAGATTACTACCTCATACTTGGAAACTTTCCATCACGTAACAGTTTTGAGAAATCCGTGGTCAAAGTTCCAAATTTTCGATTTTTAGGCACTTTTTGCAGCTTAATAGCAAGAAAACCCTTCGCAGCCCAGAGCCACAATTTAGCGGAAATGGTACTTTGAACCTTTAACTTCAAGAGTGTTCAATCACAAAGTTGGGCGACCTCTACTTCTTTAGCTACAATGGATTTTACTGAAGTACTTTTTGTCACTTTTTTTCATCTATAGTAGCCTGAATTTTATATAACATGATGAGTGTCTCGGCTTTGGCATTAACAGTTAACATATAAGCATAACAGCCCCAATCAGATGAAATAACCTTAGAACTCGAATGTAACAGAACATTCCAACAGAATAAATATACGCATTGTGTAGAATTTGCGTTAACTAGTTTTATTAAGGTAAAACAAATTAGATAAAGTACAAGTTTTTAGGTTTGTGATTTTTTAATTTTTTTTCTTGAGTATTCCGCATATGGATCCTCCTGCTTTATCGTCCAGCAATAGTCCGCCAGCATACAGGGATTAGCCTTCCCCCGGTACCTTCTTTCCATGTTTGCAATATCTTGATGGAATCTTTCCCCGTGTTCATCACTAACATCACCCAAATTTGGCGGAAAAAAATCCAAGTGTGGGTGTAAAAAGTGAATTTTTAATGACATATTGCATCCAAGTGCTTCATACGATTTTAAAAGTTCTTCTACTTGGTTTTTATAGTTTTCTGCCTTGTGGTTTCCAAGAAAATTTTTTACCACAATACATTTTCGTCTGTCCCAATCGCATACGCAACCGACATGAAAGAAACATACGAAACAATGGATACGGTTCTAACAAAAATTCAATATTCCGATCATGCTTGGAAAATTTGTAGCGACCTAAAAACTTGTACTTTATCTAATTTGTTTTACCTTAATAAAACTAGTTAACGCAAATTCTACACAATGCGTATATTTATTCTGTTGGAATGTCCTGTTACATTCGAGTTCTAAGGTTATTTCATCTGATTGGGGCTGTTATGCTTATATGTTAACTGTTAATGCCAAAGCCGAGACACTCATCATGTTATATAAAATTCAGGCTACTATAGATGAAAAAAAGTGACAAAAAGTACTTCAGTAAAATCCATTGTAGCTAAAGAAGTAGAGGTCGCCCAACTTTGTGATTGAACACTCTTGAAGTTAAAGGTTCAAAGTACCATTTCCGCTAAATTGTGGCTCTGGGCTGCGAAGGGTTTTCTTGCTATTAAGCTGCAAAAAGTGCCTAAAAATCGAAAATTTGGAACTTTGACCACGGATTTCTCAAAACTGTTACGTGATGGAAAGTTTCCAAGTATGAGGTAGTAATCTACAGCTAAAATCCTTTCAGGTTTTGTAACTTTTATTCTTGGGCTTTTTTTTTGTCGACCAGTGTAATTTTCAAGCTCTAGTGCAGCTTCTCTGTTTTCGAAAACCTGACTAATTATTATTTAACAAATTGTTTGAAGTGAGGAATATCTTTGAACAGTATGACAAAATTAAGATAGGCCAATATTCATTATTGCCCTTGGGTATAGGCATAATTTTTGCTAATTTCCAAGACTCTGGAAAGGTTGATGTTGTTATCGCCGTATTGAACAAATGTGTCAAGTGGCTTATAATTTTTGGAAGTATTATTTTTACAAAGTTCGGGTTTATCTCATCAAGACCTGTAGCTATTGAATTAATTTGTAGTATAGCTTCTAAGACATCACATTGATTCACACAAACAAAACTGAAACAATCAACCATGATTGGAAATAAAGTAGACAGAAATGGACAGAAGTGGACTGTATTGGGGTAGATTCTTGCATAGTTGTTTGTGCAGAGCTATGTCTTTATGTAGGGGCGTATTGTGGCATCCCTTGCAGGTAAAACAGCTGTGCCTACATTTGCACTCACGCAGATGATGTCCTCTAGCGAAGCAATTTAAACACAAACGCCTTTATTTAATATAAGTTTCTCGCTCTGGTTGAGACATCTGGAGGAGGCGAGGACAAAGTCGAACTGGATGTACCTCTTTGAAGCAGAGATCACAGCTGCGCACTTTTGGAGCAACCTGGATCTCGAAACAGTTCACTCTTTTGGTTTTGTGGTCCTTGAAATAAGAAGGAGCGCCTGAATTCACTCTGACATCCTCAATCGCCTTTAGTGTGTTTCTCCAGAAAAGTGTTCATCTCTTTCCAAGTGGGAATCTCGGATTTTTTGGTTAATGACTGATCCCATAGTGAAAGAGTGACTTTTGGCAGCTTGGATGAGCAAAGAAAGACCAAAAGACCGTCCCAATTATACGTGGAAATTTCAGAGCTTAAGACCCAGCAAACACCCTTGAATGGTGCTTTGGATTTCCTTTAAAGCTGTCCCTGATTCAACACCTATCGTGGACAGATTAAAAATGATTTTAATTGGCTGTTGACGAGAAGTCGCTTATTCTCAAAACGTTCTATAAGCGCCCCCCATGCGGATTCAAAACCATCATTAGTAAGTGGAGATTTGGCAACAATGGCTTTGGCTTCACCACTGGTTTTAGCATTCAAATGAAATAATTTTTCTACTTTAGTCAACCTGGAGTTGTCGACGTAAATGGCTGTGAATAGGTCACGGAAGGTTGGCCAGCGCAAATAATCACCGTCAAACACCTCTGTATCACATGGTTGAAGATTACAGCCTTGGAACTAAAATCAGGCCCCGGATTCGGCCGTGACAGTGCTGTAGAAGCAGAAATGAAAGCGATTTGCGCACTCAATTTCGATGCTCATCTCTCGTAAACTGAGTAGCAATTGTCGTATTTGCTTTGCAACGACGGACAACTGCCGCCGTCTTCTTAAATGACCAACCTGGAACACAAATCAAATTCCCTCTCTACCCTTTCCCATAGGGATTGAATTTGGTCGAACGAGCCGGTCAGGATGCACAACATCTATAAGCAGGCCAGGGAGCAGGCCAATCAGACGGAGAATAGCGGCAAAGTCAAGAGGAGGGAGCGAGTGCAGATAAAGAGCACCACGCCCAAGGAGGAGCTGCTTATAGAACATCGATTCGCTGAGGGCATTAGCTTCACAATTGCTGATCTCATCTTGTATCCCCTGTTACGAATCGTCTTCCAGCATTGCGGGCAAATGCTGCCCAATTTTTCTCTCACCAGTACTTGGTTTAGTGAGGTTAATATACATAGAAGATTTCCTTAAGCCATTTGAGAAGTAATACCATAATTGCTATCCGTTTCAGATCGATTCCTTCGATGACAAGTGCGCCAGGATACTGAAAGAGATATATGTGCCAGAGGCAGTAAAGACTCCTCCCTGAGACCTTGGTATCCCGGACTGTGAGGCCATCAGTCTGTACAAGGCCGATCCCAAGCGATACAAGCCCAGAAATCGCATCTACACCAGTCAGTTGGAGGTGGAAGCGGCCTTAGGAAAGCTATCCTGGCTAAACCTGCAATTCAACTCGGACTCAGAGTACACACGGATCCCTGCAGCCGATGCCGCACATCTCATATCCGCTGAGCGAAGGGTTCAAAAGAGTTATTAAAGTAAACGAGTTTGCTTCGATAGTTGACGGTGTAAAAATTTGTGCCTCATATCTGCTTAATCGATCGCTTGTGGCAATAAATTCCATCATTACTGTCTCTCGATTGCCCTTTACATTGGATCTTAGATTGCCAGAAGGCCCTGTACTATCATCTTTCTTTCCTTCTTTGGCTAATTGATTTCCGGCCCCGTCTGGCATGTTTGGTGTTTATTTTTTGTTTACGCAAAAAATGAGTTTTGATATTGAGGGGATTCCCTAAATTGTTGAATTGCTGAATTGTTGAAAATTCAACAGAAAATTTCAGCAATTAAGGGAACGACCCAAAATGGTTCTTGTTGAATTTTCAAACAGCTGTTATTTGTTGAAAAGTTTCACGGAACTTAAAACATGTAAAATTCGATTTTTTATTGTTTCTTACTGACTAAAACTGTTAGCTAGGTAAGAAAAAGTATTAATAGAATTGCTAATTTGATTTTAAAGTAAATAATGAGAACTTATAATAGTAAAATGTTACAGAGGTACCATGACTTTTAGTAAAACAAGTTTTCAACGATTCAACAAAATTTTCAACAGCCTCGAGGTTGTTGAATTGCTGAAATTTCTGAAAGTTGACTTTGTATGGAACAGCTGATTAACAGCTGACCAAAATTCAACAATTCAGTAATTCAACAGTTTAGGGAATCCCCGCATTAATCAAGATAAATATAAGTGGAGGCTGGAATTTATGCAAGTAAAACCCCAAGAAGTGGAAGTGTGAACGCGCTATTTGAAAACAATTCAAAAGTGAAAACAATTAATTCCACTGTAAAGGCGTACACGGCCAACAAGGCGTTGTTCTCACTGGCAACTTGCTAAAAACCCAAATGTAAGAAAATATAGTATGGTTGGATATGGTCAATCGATAAAACAGGATAGTATATTTTATTTCCTTTTAGCTGTTGTTTTCTTTTTAAGTTACTAATAAATTAGTTGAAAAGTGTGAATATGGTATTACCGGTTCAGCGCTACCTTAACGGATGCCCTGTGGAACTAAGGATCGATTGGAATTGAAACGTAAATATATGAGCAAATGTATGTTGAAATGTGTAATTTATTCACTCAGCACTTACACACAAATAGACTGGGATCATGTACGCACACGGGGTACATGTATATGTGCTGCAATGTTTATATCACTTTATGTTACAGGAAAATATGTGCAATGATATTTACATATGAGACGGATGGCACTGTACGTGTGTATATGTATGTATGTTCAAATGTTTGTTCAAAAGTATTTCAAATGTATGCAAAAACACTTTCACACAAATAGAAAGGAACTACGCATGCATATAGGATATATGTATGTATGAGGATATGAGTCGGATGGCACAAAATGCGTGTATATATGTACTTAGCTGGCTGGTATATAAAATCCGGCTCGAAGGACCAAAAATGTAGTTGTAGAAATGGAAAGAAGACGGTGAGTTGTGGTGTTTCCCATATATTTCTAGGTTTTATTTTGTTGTTCGTGTGTTCAAGTTTCGTGTGTGTTTTTACAAAGATAGTAACCAAAAGTAAACAGTCATGGCCTTGGTGAGACCAGATCTCACCTATGGAAAAAGCTTTAATTTATCGTAAAGAGAAAATACTAAAAATTAACTAGACAAGGCGTAGACAAAAGAAGTACAGTTTGCCAGCCGAATCTTCAAGGGTTTCCTAGCCGATATGGGTATCAAACAACAGTTCACTGCTCCATACACCCCGCAAAAGAACCCGACCGAGCGAGCGAACAGGACTATAAAAACAATGATTGCGCAGTTCGCCGGGCAGGACCAGAGAAATTGGGACGAGAAATGGGCGGAAATCATGTTTGCAGTAAACACCAGCGTTTCCGAAACCACCGGCTACACTGCGGCGTTTCTTCCCAAGGCACAGAGCCCAGACTACCGACTGTGTCGGACAATTCCCTCGCAGGAGTACGCATCCGCAGCTGGTCTTCCACGCTGAAAACCACCTCCATCCTAGGCGTTTCTGCATTGATAGGGATAAGGGAAGCCTTGCAGACGCACTCGCTTCCAACTCCCAGGACTGGGAGATTCATGGCTTCGGCCAGCGAATTGTCAATCCGGCTGACGCCTGAACAGGCATCCACCATGACTCTGACATCAAATTTCTTTGAGCCTAAATCGAAACGTAAATTTGCCGTGAGCAGGATAGCTGTCGAGGTGTGCGCGAGGACGGTTGAAAGGCGAGGCATCTCAGCAGCTTGAGGCGGAGTTGCGGAACGTTGACGTCGTTCCTTCCTGCGATAAAGGTGGAGCAGGGTGTGATGATCACTGCCACACACTTGGCAACGACACTTGCTTCGACAAGCCCCCTCTGAATGCTGATGTGCCAGGCAATTGGGACAGTATTTATTGATTAAAACAGCCCGCATACGACGCTCCGCATTCAACCGTAGGTAACGAGATGTATTCCTGTACAGACTCGGCATCGGACAATTTAGTTTCTCGAGAACATCTGCTTTCCGTTGATTGGGCGCTTCGGTGAGACGGCATTGTCCGATGACGAAAAGAAAAGGCAGCGAAAAAAAGTACTGAAGACTGAAGAAATAAAAGTAAAGGGATTGGATTAACGGATGCGAAAAACAAAATTTATGGCCATTGAACACATATACTCTCCACGTTGTTGTCTACGGGGAGGAACACCTTACTAATAGAGTAGAGCGAATATCCACTACGCGAACGTTGTTATCAGAGCCAAGATAGGCCTTCTCAATACGACCAAGTCTCCAGTCACATGATGGCGTGTTGTCCTCCTTAACAACGACCAAGTCACCTTCTGTCAAGTTTTTTGTTGAAGTCTGCCATTTGCTCCTTTTGTGGAGCTCTTGGAGATATTCTGTTTTCCATCTCCTCGAAAACAGTTCGCTCAGAGCCTTAACTCGCTGCTATCCGTTCAGAATAGAACTGGCTTCGCCGGTCACAGGTGGTTCGCCAACCGCTAGTAATGGTCCACCTGTTAGGAAATGCCCAGGAGTGAGCGCAAGGATGTCAGAAGGATCATCAGACATTGCCGATATAGGTCTCGAATTGAGACACGCTTCGATGCGACACAAGAGAGTGGATAACTCTTCAAACGTGTATTTAAAATTTCCCGTCGTCTTGTAGAAATGGGTTTTTGAAACTCTTAACTCCCGCTTCCCACAAACCTCCCATAGGAGGCGCACCAGGGGGATTGAAATGCCAGGATAGGCTTTGATAGTTAAACGTCGAAGTGACCTTTGCCTTCAGGGTTTCAAGAAAGTCTTTGTTCAATACATTTTCAGCTCCGACAAAGCTCTATCCATTATCGGAGTAAAGGTGAAGAGGGCAGCCTCGCCTTCACATGAATCTGGAGAACGCACCAAGAAATTTCTCCGTTGTCAAGTCTGAAGTAGCTTCCAAATGTATTGCTTTGGTAAAGAAACACAGGAGGACACAAACATATCCTTTAGTGATGTGGCAGGCTCGGCCAGTGTAACTCTTCACTTTGAAAGGCCCCGCGAAATCAAGGCCAGTGTGCGTGAAAGGCCGTGAGAATGTACATCTGGGTTTTGCCAGCCTTCCCATCAATTGTGACTGCACCTTCTTTCGATGAATAAGGCAAACTTTGTATGTGGTCGTCACCTTCTTAATAAGATTTCTTAGTTTTGGAATCTTAAACTTCGTTCGAATGAGACGCAACATTAGTTGGTTACCACCGTGAAGAGAAATACGGTGTGTAAAACGGACCAAAAGCTCAGCCATTCGGCAGTAGTATGGCAAAATAATCGGATGACTCTCATCGTATGACAGCGAGTCAAATGCCGTCAAACGACCACATAATCGGATGACGCCGTTGGAATCACGGAACGGATTCAGGTTGAGGATACAACTTGAGGTAGGAAGTTTTTTCTTGGATTGAAGAAGTTTGTATTCCTCTTGATACTCATTTTGTTGGGTCTAAATGATAAGGATTCGATGGACATTGGATATTTCAGCTGCGCCCAAATCTGGTGGATAGGGGCTGCGAAAACGTCGGCATCGGTTTATAAAACGCTGCACGAAAGCCATAACCCTTAACATGCGGTTGAAATCGGAGAATCTATCAAGAATGTTACATATTGGACATGCGAAGTGGCAACGCACTGCCTTTTTCTAAAGATCAGTTTCAGTAACTGCGTCACAGGGCTTAGGCCATTCCTGCTGTGGGCGAACTAACCATGGGGGTCTATGCCACCATAGGTCACTGTCAGCCAATTCTTCAGATGATACTCCTCGACTAGCTTGGTCTGCTGGATTGTGTTCTGAACGCACATGAGACCATTTGCTTCCTTGCGTAGCTAATTTGATCTTCGTCACTCGATTAGCCACAAATGTTGATATGAAATGTACGAATTTTTCGCACTTTATTCAGTTGTTATCGACGAAACTGGAAGTGTATTTGTGGAACAAAGAACATATAAGTTTTTTGCTAAACAATCTACAGAAGGATACATTGCATTTAGATGCAACTGGATGTATTGTGCAACGAATGAAATTTGTGGAGAAAAGAATTCTCCTGTACTCATTGGTTGCACATATTCTAGAATATAAAATTGTACATCCAGTGGCACATGCCATTTTGTCGAACCACTTTACCTACGACATTGTTCGCTTTTTAAGCGAGCTGAATAGGTATTGCAAAGTTCATAAGTTAAAGCTGCCAATATGTAAACGTATCATAACAGATGTAAGTATGGCTATTATTCAGGCAATTTTGAATGAGTTTAACGATTTAGATATTGTTGCATTCAATACTATGTGCTTTCGCTTTTTATATGGCGAAAGTGACATTTTTCCTAGTGTATGCGTTCAATTTTGCACTAGTCACTACGCCAAAATAATGTGTGCTGATATCGACAGAACCGTTGGATTGTCAAATATTGAGCTACGAGATTGTTTTAGAAATGCTCTTGGTCTGGCATATAATATTTTTACAATTAAGGAGTTAGAGGAGTGGTTTTACAATGTAATACTCATTCTTTTATCTCCTTTTGTTAATAATTTGGTAATCGATGCTATTTCTTATTTATTAGGTGATAGCTTTTCTAGTTTTGATTTGGGCCAGCATGAAGCGTCAGCTGAGCCAGTTCTAAAAAGGCGAGCAGATTCGTTGCATACCATTGCAGGACACAGTGAATTTAAAAAAAGATTCACTTCTATTATGCTAGATATTACTGAAACGATATCAGAGCAACCAGAAATGGGCAAAGCAAACGTATACCATCATCCTGAAATGGCAGATGTTATTTTGGGAAAATATATGGTGTTTGCTCCATTTTGGACAAATTTAATAGGCATTTTTATTGATCCTAACAATAAAAGGCCCAGCAGTGGTCCAATTGAATCTTTTTTTAAGACATTGAAGCACAGTGTCATCAAATCAAGGCAAGGGTTAAAGTTAGGAAGGTTCATCCGAAAAATGGATAACCTTTCAAATTCTGTAGTTCGGCAAATTAATCTTGCCAATCCAGAATATTCTTGTTCTCCTCTTTGTCATGGTAAGGTTATTAAGGCAAGGCCGAAAAAATCGACCTTAAAGAGGACAGTTCTTAAAGAAATGTCGAAAAAAAAACTGTCAACAGTGAAAGAAAGTTGGCAGAAAAAAGGTATTAAGAAACTTAAGATTGGATTATTTAAAAGTGATTTTTCCAAATTTAATACGGTTCGGGAAGATCACTTGGAAACCTGTCGGCTTAACGAGTTGAATGAAACGATTCAATTGGATCATCCCTACGCATTCGAAAATAGTCGCTTTAAGATGGAAGATAACTTTAAAAAGGTTATTACTAAAGTCTTTAATATTCATAATTTTTCAACCAAAGATAAATGTTGTTATGTGCTAACGTGTAAGACTTTGTTCGAGTCTGTACATGGTTTAAAAAGCTGGCTAACTTTATCTTAGACGCCGCTTTAACTGCTTTAGTGTATTGTAACGATGATATAAGTATAACAAACATTCCATGTCAACTTGATGATTATGGATTTCAAAATGCTGAACTAGTTAAATCAGCCTATAATGATGGAGGCTCCCATTTAATTATTCCTCACTGCTACAAAACTCATTTCTGTGTCTTGTTTGTTGATATTTTGAAGCAGCAGTTTATGTTCATGGATCCTTTTGGGAAAACCCCAACTGCTTCTAAATTTATCAAATAAAAACACCTCTTAACGAGGTAAAAAACTAGTGACGATCGCACCTTCAACGTACAAAAGTTCTGATATCAACATTTGTGACGAAAAATTATTACACTCGTCATTAAATAGACTTTCTAATATTTTCTCATTCGGCTAATTTTTTTTCGGACAAATCCTGATACACGTGATTGCTCATTTTCCGAATAGAACATGTAAAAAAAGTTTCAGGCAAATCAAAAATGTAAAATTTTTTTTTGGCCAAATCTGTTCGGCTTGTAAATGAACGGCCCTTGGGCAGCATTAATTGTTATGAGCTGGCAAAAGTGGCTATTTTCGTTTCTTAATAACTTTTAAACGTGAATTTTTACAGTAATGTGTTATATACCAAAATTTAAGGAATCTCAAGGGCTATACAGTTCAAAGTTTTAAAGAAAATCGTTAGAGCCGTTTTTGAGAAAAATAAAAAAAAGCTAGAAAAAAAGTTTAAAAAAATTTTCTTTTGTTCATATCTTTTTAACTATTATATTTACACAAATTGCATATAGAAGGCGTTTATAGCATTTCAAACGAGATGCAGCACAAGTCTGTAGCTTTAGTAGTATAGAAGTTACGGCTTTCCGAATTTTAGCTATTTATAGCTGTTTTCCCGCTAAGCTAGCTAGTTTTTCCAAAAGTGGTAGAACAAAAGTTTTTTATATCGATGTGATGAACATCATATCAAATTTTCAGAACTTAAAAAACATATTTTGGACAAGTGGACAAACTGACAAACTGACAAACAGAATTAAATTTTCATTTTGGGAAGAAGAAGAAAATCGTATTTTGGCTATAACTTTTGAACGGAGCGTCGGATTTTATCGTATGACCCCTCATTCGACGGGTATTTTCAATAAGAAGACAACTAAAACATTGCGAGGGGGCATTTATCCCCACCGGCCCCAACAGCTCCAAATTTCGAAATTTGCACTTTTTCACTTTCACCGCTCTCTCTCCCAAGCCAATTGATTTTCTTAAAGTCTTGGTATGCAATCCTTTAAGTTTTTGCAATACCTTTCGATTGGTGTATTACTCATTACGATCGGACTATCACAGCAGATTTTCAATTTTGCGGCTATATAATAGTAGTCGCCTTCGCACACTCTCCTGGTGCGCTTCGTCACTACATGGACTGCCGTCCATAGTGATAAAGTATTACAAAATTTTAGAACACGACATTCAAACAGATTCATTTAGCTGTGGAATTTTTGTTTTGCAATTCGCAAAATGTTACATGAATAATTTGCCAATGACTAATTTACAGTCATATTATGCGTTTCGAAAAAAAATTTTTGAAAAATTGTCAGGATTAGGGGACTCTTTAGCTAATGTTTGTATGCATTGCTGTACGTCGTCTGCGTTTGATGACCACATTTTGTGTGCCAAATGTGGGCGAAATATTTGCAAGCGATGCACTGTTAGTTTTTATAAAAACTCAACTAAAGGTTTTACGTGTTTTATTTGCAAAGCAATCCAAGAGGATGTAGTCTGAAGATGCTGAGCACGCAATCGTGCTCGCCACAGTCTTTATCCTATCTTTTGATTCGTCTGAAAAGATATTTACGATGTGGTTGAGCGTCGAATGACTGCGTTGTGAATCTGAGTATGATCATTGTTGGAGCACGACATTTAATTTATATTGTTAAAGAATCCTAAATTTATAACCCGAATCGTATATGTAAATAAGATCCATAAGATCCACTTTACCGGAACTGAAACGAGCTTGCACGCTCGTCACTTTCATATAAGTATTTTGTACTTAGCAGCGAAATCAGTTCAATACAGATCTTTGGTAGACACAGAACAGCATTCTGTTCCACCTGTTAGGAAATGCCCAGGAGTGAGCGCAAGGAGGTCAGAAGGATCATCAGACATTGCCGATATAGGTCTCGAATTGAGACACGCTTCGATGCGACACAAGAGAGTGGATAACTCTTCAAACGTGTATTTAAAATTTCCCGTCGTCTTGTAGAAATGGGTTTTGAAACTCTTAATTCCCGCTTCCCACAAACCTCCCATAGGAGGCGCACCAGGGGGATTGAAATGCCAGGATAGGCTTTGATGGTTAAACGTCGAAGTGACCTTTGCCTTCAGGGTTTCAAGAAAGTCTTTGTTTAATACATTTTCAGCTCCGACAAAGCTCTTTCCATTATCGGAGTAAAGGTGAAGAGGGCACCCTCGCCTTGACACGAATCTGGAGAACGCACCAAGAAATTTCTCCGTTGTCAAGTCTGAAGTAGCTTCCAAATGTATTGCTTTGGTAGAGAAACACAGGAGGACACAAACATATCCTTTAGTGATGTGGCAGGCTCGGCCAGTGTAACTCTTCACTTTGAAAGGCCCCGCGAAATCAAGGCCAGTGTGCGTGAAAGGCCGTGAGAATGTACATCTGGGTTTTGCCAGCCTTCCCATCAATTGTGACTGCACCTTCTTTCGATGAATAAGGCAAACTTTGTATGTGGTCGTCACCTTCTTAATAAGATTTCTTAGTTTTGGAATCTTAAACTTCGTTCGAATGAGACGCAACATTAATTGGTTACCACCGTGAAGAGAAATACGGTGTGTAAAACGGACCAAAAGCTCAGCCATTCGGCAGTAGTATGGCAAAATAATCGGATGACTCTCATCGTATGACAGCGAGTCAAATGCCGTCAAACGACCACATAATCGGATGACGCCGTTGGAATCACGGAACGGATTCAGGTTGAGGATACAACTTGAGGTAGGAAGTTTTTTCTTGGATTGAAGAAGTTTGTATTCCTCTTGATACTCATTTTGTTGGGTCTGAATGATAAGGATTCGATGGACATTGGATATTTCAGCTGCGCCCAAATCTGGTGGATAGGGGCTGCGAAAACGTCGGCATCGGTTTATAAAACGCTGCACGAAAGCCATAATCCTTAACATGCGGTTGAAATCGGAGAATCTATCAAGAATGTTACATATTGGACATGCGAAGTGGCAACGCACTGCCTTTTTCTCAAGATCAGTTTCAGTAACTGCGTCACAGGGCTTAGGCCATTCCTGCTGTGGGCGAACTAACCATGGGGGTCTATGCCACCATAGGTCACTGTCAGCCAATTCTTCAGATGATACTCCTCGACTAGCTTGGTCTGCTGGATTGTGTTCTGAACGCACATGAGACCATTTGCTTCCTTGCGTAGCTAATTTGATCTTCGTCACTCGATTAGCCACAAATGTTGATATGAAATGTACGAATTTTTCGCACTTTATTCAGTTGTTATCGACGAAACTGGAAGTGTATTTGTGGAACAAAGAACATATAAGCATTCTTTTATCTCCTTTTGTTAATAATTTGGTAATCGATGCTATTTCTTATTTATTAGGTGATAGCTTTTCTAGTTTTGATTTGGGCCAGCATGAAGCGTCAGCTGAGCCAGTTCTAAAAAGGCGAGGAGATTCGTTGCATACCATTGCAGGACACAGTGAATTTAAAAAAAGATTCACTTCTATTATGCTAGATATTACTGAAACGATATCAGAGCAACCAGAAATGGGCAAAGCAAACGTATACCATCATCCTGAAATGGCAGATGTTATTTTGGGAAAATATATGGTGTTTGCTCCATTTTGGACAAATTTAATAGGCATTTTTATTGATCCTAACAATAAAAGGCCCAGCAATGGTCCAATTGAATCTTTTTTTAAGACATTGAAGCACAGTGTCATCAAATCAAGGCAAGGGTTAAAGTTAGGAAGGTTCATCCGAAAAATGGATAACCTTTCAAATTCTGTAGTTCGGCAAATTAATCTTGCCAATCCAGAATATTCTTGTTCTCCTCTTTGTCATGGTAAGGTTATTAAGGCAAGGCCGAAAAAACCGACCTTAAAGAGGACAGTTCTTAAAGAAATGTCGAAAAAAAAACTGTCAACAGTGAAAGAAAGTTGGCAGAAAAAAGGTATTAAGAAACTTAAGATTGGATTATTTAAAAGTGATTTTTCCAAATTTAATACGGTTCGGGAAGATCACTTGGAAACCTGTCGGCTTAACGAGTTGAATGAAACGATTCAATTGGATCATCCCTACGCATTCGAAAATAGTCGCTTTAAGATGGAAGATAACTTTAAAAAGGTTATTACTAAAGTCTTTAATATTCATAATTTTTCAACCAAAGATAAATGTTGTTATGTGCTAACGTGTAAGACTTTGTTCGAGTCTGTACATGGTTTAAGAAGCTGTCTAACTTTATCTTAGACGCCGCTTTAACTGCTTTAGTGTATTGTAACGATGATATAAGTATAACAAACATTCCATGTCAACTTGATGATTATGGATTTCAAAATGCTGAACTAGTTAAATCAGCCTATAATGATGGAGGCTCCCATTTAATTATTCCTCACTGCTACAAAACTCATTTCTGTGTCTTGTTTGTTGATATTTTGAAGCAGCAGTTTATGTTCATGGATCCTTTTGGGAAAACCCCAACTGCTTCTAAATTTATAAAGTATTACAAAATTTTAGAACACGACATTCAAACAGATTCATTTAGCTGTGGAATTTTTGTTTTGCAATTCGCAAAATGTTACATGAATAATTTGCCAATGACTAATTTACAGTCATATTATGCGTTTCGAAAAAAAATTTTTGAAAAATTGTCAGGATTAGGGGACTCTTTAGCTAATGTTTGTATGCATTGCTGTACGTCGACTGCGTTTGATGACCACATTTTGTGTGCCAAATGTGGGCGAAATATTTGCAAGCGATGCACTGTTAGTTTTTATAAAAACTCAACTAAAGGTTTTACGTGTTTTATTTGCAAAGCAATCCAAGAGGATGTAGTCTGAAGATGCTGAGCACGCAATCGTGCTCGCCACAGTCTTTATCCTATCTTTTGATTCGTCTGAAAAGATATTTACGATGTGGTTGAGCGTCGAATGACTTCGTTGTGAATCTGAGTATGATCATTGTTGGAGCACGACATTTAATTTATATTGTTAAAGAATCCTAAATTTATAACCCGAATCGTATATGTAAATAAGATCCATAAGATCCACTTTACCGTAACAGAAACGAGCTTGCACGCTCGTCACTTTCATATAGGTATTTTGTACTTAGCAGCGAAATCAGTTCAATACAGATCTTTGGTAGACACAGAACAGCATTCTGTTCCACCTGTTAGGAAATGCCCAGGAGTGAGCGCAAGGAGGTCAGAAGGATCATCAGACATTGCCGATATAGGTCTCGAATTGAGTCACGCTTCGATGCGACACAAGAGAGTGGATAACTCTTCAAACGTGTATTTAAAATTTCCCGTCGTCTTGTAGAAATGGGTTTTGAAACTCTTAATTCCCGCTTCCCACAAACCTCCCATAGGAGGCGCACCAGGGGGATTGAAATGCCAGGATAGGCTTTGATGGTTAAACGTCGAAGTGACCTTTGCCTTCAGGGTTTCAATAAAGTCTTTGTTCAATACATTTTCAGCTCCGACAAAGCTCTTTCCATTATCGGAGTAAAGGTGAAGAGGGCACCCTCGCCTTGACACGAATCTGGAGAACGCACCAAGAAATTTCTCCGTTGTCAAGTCTGAAGTAGCTTCCAAATGTATTGCTTTGGTAGAGAAACACAGGAGGACACAAACATATCCTTTAGTGATGTGGCAGGCTCGGCCAGTGTAACTCTTCACTTTGAAAGGCCCCGCGAAATCAAGGCCAGTGTGCGTGAAAGGCCGTGAGAATGTACATCTGGGTTTTGCCAGCCTTCCCATCAATTGTGACTGCACCTTCTTTCGATGAATAAGGCAAACTTTGTATGTGGTCGTCACCTTCTTAATAAGATTTCTTAGTTTTGGAATCTTAAACTTCGTTCGAATGAAACGCAACATTAGTTGGTTACCACCGTGAAGAGAAATACGTTGTGTAAAACGGACCAAAAGCTCAGCCATTCGGCAGTAGTATGGCAAAATAATCGGATGACTCTCATCGTATGACAGCGAGTCAAATGCCGTCAAACGACCACATAATCGGATGACGCCGTTGGAATCACGGAACGGATTCAGGTTGAGGATACAACTTGAGGTAGGAAGTTTTTTCTTGGATTGAAGAAGTTTGTATTCCTCTTGATACTCATTTTGTTGGGTCTGAATGATAAGGATTCGATGGACATTGGATATTTCAGCTGCGCCCAAATCTGGTGGATAGGGGCTGCGAAAACGTCGGCATCGGTTTATAAAACGCTGCACGAAAGCCATAATCCTTAACATGCGGTTGAAATCGGAGAATCTATCAAGAATGTTACATATTGGACATGCGAAGTGGCAACGCACTGCCTTTTTCTCAAGATCAGTTTCAGTAACTGCGTCACAGGGCTTAGGCCATTCCTGCTGTTGGCGAACTAACCATGGGGGTCTATGCCACCATAGGTCACTGTCAGCCAATTCTTCAGATGATACTCCTCGACTAGCTTGGTCTGCTGGATTGTGTTCTGAACGCACATGAGACCATTTGCTTCCTTGCGTAGCTAATTTGATCTTCGTCACTCGATTAGCCACAAATGTTGATATGAAATGTACGAATTTTTCGCACTTTATTCAGTTGTTATCGACGAAACTGGAAGTGTATTTGTGGAACAAAGAACATATAAGTTTTTTGCTAAACAATCTACAGAAGGATACATTGCATTTAGATGCAACTGGATGTATTGTGCAACGAATGAAATTTGTGGAGAAAAGAATTCTCCTGTACTCATTGGTTGCACATATTCTAGAATATAAAATTGTACATCCAGTGGCACATGCCATTTTGTCGAACCACTTTACCTACGACATTGTTCGCTTTTTAAGCGAGCTGATATGTAAACGTATCATAACAGATGTAAGTATGGCTATTATTCAGGCAATTTTGAACGAGTTTAACGATTTAGATATTGTTGCATTCAATACTATGTGCTTTCGCTTTTTATATGGCGAAAGTGACATTTTTCCTAGTGTATGCGTTCAATTTTGCACTAGTCACTACGCCAAAATAATGTGTGCTGATATCGACAGAACCGTTGGATTGTCAAATATTGAGCTACGAGATTTTTTTAGAAATGCTCTTGGTCTGGCATATAATATTTTTACAATTAAGGAGTTAGAGGAGTGGTTTTACAATGTAATACTCATTCTTTTATCTCCTTTTGTTAATAATTTGGTAATCGATGCCATTTCTTATTTATTAGGTGATAGCTTTTCTAGTTTTGATTTGGGCCAGCATGAAGCGTCAGCTGAGCCAGTTCTAAAAAGGCGAGGAGATTCGTTGCATACCATTGCAGGACACAGTGAATTTAAAAAAAGATTCACTTCTATTATGCTAGATATTACTGAAACGATATCAGAGCAACCAGAAATGGGCAAAGCAAACGTATACCATCATCCTGAAATGGCAGATGTTATTTTGGGAAAATATATGGTGTTTGCTCCATTTTGGACAAATTTAATAGGCATTTTTATTGATCCTAACAATAAAAGGCCCAGCAATGGTCCAATTGAATCTTTTTTTAAGACATTGAAGCACAGTGTCATCAAATCAAGGCAAGGGTTAAAGTTAGGAAGGTTCATCCGAAAAATGGATAACCTTTCAAATTCTGTAGTTCGGCAAATTAATCTTGCCAATCCAGAATATTCTTGTTCTCCTCTTTGTCATGGTAAGGTTATTAAGGCAAGGCCGAAAAAACCGACCTTAAAGAGGACAGTTCTTAAAGAAATGTCGAAAAAAAAACTGTCAACAGTGAAAGAAAGTTGGCAGAAAAAAGGTATTAAGAAACTTAAGATTGGATTATTTAAAAGTGATTTTTCCAAATTTAATACGGTTCGGGAAGATCACTTGGAAACCTGTCGGCTTAACGAGTTGAATGAAACGATTCAATTGGATCATCCCTACGCATTCGAAAATAGTCGCTTTAAGATGGAAGATAACTTTAAAAAGGTTATTACTAAAGTCTTTAATATTCATAATTTTTCAACCAAAGATAAATGTTGTTATGTGCTAACGTGTAAGACTTTGTTCGAGTCTGTACATGGTTTAAAAAGCTGTCTAACTTTATCTTAGACGCCGCTTTAACTGCTTTAGTGTATTGTAACGATGATATAAGTATAACAAACATTCCATGTCAACTTGATGATTATGGATTTCAAAATGCTGAACTAGTTAAATCAGCCTATAATGATGGAGGCTCCCATTTAATTATTCCTCACTGCTACAAAACTCATTTCTGTGTCTTGTTTGTTGATATTTTGAAGCAGCAGTTTATGTTCATGGATCCTTTTGGGAAAACCCCAACTGCTTCTAAGTTTATAAAGTATTACAAAATTTTATTAGAACATATTAGTAAAAAAAGTTTTAGTAGTGTGTCGTTAGAACACGACATTCAAACAGATTCATTTAGCTGTGGAATTTTTGTTTTGCAATTCGCAAAATGTTACATGAATAATTTGCCAATGACTAATTTACAGTCATATTATGCGTTTCGAAAAACAAATTTTTGAAAAATTGTCAGGATTAGGGGACTCTTTAGCTAATGTTTGTATGCATTGCTGTACGTCGACTGCGTTTGATGACCACATTTTGTGTGCCAAATGTGGGCGAAATATTTGCAAGCGATGCACTGTTAGTTTTTATAAAAACTCAACTAAAGGTTTTACGTGTTTTATTGCAAAGCAATACAAGAGGATGTAGTCTGAAGATGCTGAGCACGCAATCGTGCTCGCCACAGTCTTTACCCTATCTTTTGATTCGTCTGAAAAGATATTTTCGATGTGGTTGAGCGTCGAATGACTTCGTTGTGAATCTGAGTATGATCATTGTTGGAGCACGACATTTAATTTATATTGTTAAAGAATCCTAAATTTATAACCCGAATTGTATATGTAAATAAGATCCATAAGATCCACTTTACCGTAACTGAAACAAGCTTGCACGCTCGTCACTTATATGAAACTTTGTACTTAGCAGCGAAATCAATTCAATACAGATCTTTGGTAGACACAGAACAGCATTCTGTTTTATTGCACTTTTTGGACTCTAGTTTGCACACGGGCAGACACACCTCAACGGACACCCACACTCGCATAACTAGCGAATTTTGAACCTGCACAAGGGCAGGTTGCTTCCACTATCGGGTTGCACAGGGGCAAGCCCATACATTTGGCGACCGTGACAGGACACCTGCAGTCTTGGATTGTACTGGAATTGGAGGATCACGAGGGATTCGTCGACAACAGAACCTGCAGATTGGACAGCAATTGGATGCATATAACCTCACATCGGGTAGCTACACAGTTAAAGAAACAGCCCGAACCGTAAGCTAAACCAATCACAAATGTCAATATAAACCAGAATTCTTTTGAAAATAAAAGGCAAAAGGCCCTTTCATTGTGTTGAAAATTTGACAAGTGCAGTAAGCGAATTCTAACGTGGTTAAAGCTTTCACTCAAAGTGTACTTGGTAAAGCTAAGCTTTTGGAAAATAGTTCAAGAAGGTTAATGTTAACATTTCACTCAACGGCTTTAAAACTGTACCCACAATCGCTGTAATCTGCACATCACCTTAGTTTGTGTTTGTTTTCTGCTAATATATAAATATATCCCACAAGATGACAAAACCGACAGTAGAGGAGCAGCTGGTGTGTCTCAGGCGCAAGCGCGCCGCGCTGGAACAGAATTTTAAGAGCAGCAAAGAACGAGCTTTGGCTGCTACTGTCATCGATGCCAGCACGGCGGAGTGCAGATTGCAAATGTTAGAGTCCCACTATAGGCAGTTGGCTAAAATTCAGCTGCAAATCGAGGAGTTGGATCCAACGGAGAATTCTAGAACCGAACATGAAGAAGATTATATTGTTAGCAAGGCGACTCTGATGAAAAGGATAGCTTCGAATAGGCCGCAGCGGTCTGATGAGTTAAGCGTCACAAATTCCACGTTCTTAGGTAGCGGAAACCACAGCCGGCTTCCTGCTCTCAAATTGCCAAGCTTTGACGGGAAATATAGTGATTATAAACGCTTTATTTCTGCATTTAAATATATGGTCGACAAAGATGCTAGCATTACAGAAGTAGACAAATTTACATATCTACTTGGTTGCTTATCTGGTCCAGCGTTAAGCGTTGTGTCAGCCTTTCAAGTTTCAGATGCCAACTACCAAAAGGCTCTAAATCAGTTACAAGAGCGTTACGATAAGAAAGTATTAATTCTTGTTGAGCATGTTACCAGTTTATTCGGCATTTCTCACATGAAGAAGGCTGACCCGTGCTCTCTTCGGCAAATTTTGGATACTGTCTCAGCACTTCTTGGCTCGCTTCTTTCTCTTGGCACTGAGAAAGACATTCTTAGTGAAATAATCATTCATCTCGTCCTGCAGAAAGTCGATTCTGATTCTAAACAAGCATACGCCAGAGCCCAGGTGTATGAAAATCTTCCAAAATGGGAAGATTGTTATAATATTTTGAGCAGACATTGTCAATTTTTAGAGTGAGAAACGTATTGAAAAACCCAGTTATTCTCGAAAGGCATTTATAGCTGTCAAACGGAGCTGTTTTAAATGCAATTTAACTGATCATAGCCTAGGATTATTATTCATTTCACTCTCATTCGAAAAGCGTCATAGCTGGGCAAGGCAAGCGACTTTATGCTTAAATTGTTTACATAAAAGCCACATTGCAGCAGATTGTCCTTCGAAATGTTGTTCGTTGTAGGACATGCCACGGATTACATCACTCCTCTTTGCATCGCCCAGCCGATCCCAAGACAGCGATTGAGAAAGGTGAAGAGCAAGACGATTCACAAGCCAGCTCATCAACCCATGTGTTTGCTGGACTTACACGCAACTCAAAACGCTCGCTTATCCCAACAGCGCTTATCTTAATTAAGGACAAGTATGGCGTGTTTCATTCTGCTAGAGCTCTGCTAGACTCAGGGTCAGAAGTCAATTTTATGACAGAAACTAAGACCCTTCAGATACCATTTAAGCGAAAGAATTTTGAGGTATCGGGAATTGGGAACCTTCGAGAGCATGTAAAGTTTTCTTTAGAAGCAACAATTTGTTCTCGGTTATCAGCTGATGAGTGGACGCTGCAATTTTCAATCACAAAATCTATAGCTCAGCAGCAGCCAGAGCGCTGCATAGATACATCGCAATGGTCGATCCCTGAAGACGTCGATTTGGCCGACCCACAATTCTTTAAGCCTCACAAGATTGATATTTTGATCAATACGCAGGAGTTTTTTGATTTGCTGACTGGTCAAAAGTTATCGTTAGGACCGGGTTTGCCTTGTCTACTCAACACATCGCTCGGCTGGATTGTTGGAGGGAAAATCGAAGACGGCTTACAACCCGGCGCAAAGGCACACGCATTTTCTTGCAATGTTTTTAAGACACAGGATCTTAACGATGCCCTAGCACGGTTTTGGAAAATCGAATCATTTGAGGAGATTAGCAAAAATAAGTTTACGCTTGAAGAAGAGTGCAGTCAAGATTTCTTTAAGCACGCTGTTGTTCTTGACTCCGGTCGAATTCAAGTCCGTTTGCCATTTGCGCAATCCCCAACTAGTCTCGGAAGTTCGTTTTCTTCAGCTTGAACGGCGATTAGAACGCCTACCTGAACACAAGAAAATGTACACCGAGTTTATGCAAGAATACATGGATCTTGGCCACATGGAACTCGCACCTGATTTTAGTATTAACCAACCTCATTATGTCATACCGCATCATGCTGTATTACGGCCACAAAGCTCAACGACGAAACTGCGAGTTGTTTTCGATGCCTCGGCAAAAACGACTTCGAATTTGTCTCTGAACGACATCCTAATGGTTGGACCCACGATCCAACAAAATCTGATTTTAACTCTGCTGGCATTCAGACTACACAAATTCGTTTTCACAGCCGACATAATTAAAATGTATCGGCAATTCATGTTTGATTCTACAGACCGTAATTTCCAGCTCATTTCTTGGAGGGATTCAATTGATCAGCCCCTACAGTTATTTCGATTAAATACTGTAACTTATGGCCTGGCAAGTGCCCCATTTTTAGCGATTCAAAGTCTTAACTTCATCGCCAAGAGATACGAAAACGAATTCCCAATTGGATCTCATACTTTACAGAATGATATGTACGTGGATGACCTTCTCACAGGAGCCGACAGCTTAGAGGAATTGCAAGTGAAAATGCTTCAGACCGAGACAATTCTTCAACGAGCAGGTTTGAAGTTGTCAAAATGGAACTTTGGCGGTGAGAGTGATGTTTTAGGAGAATACCAATTCAAGGTGGATGGTAAAGAAGTGACAAAGGCCTTGGGGATGTCATGGAAACCGCAAACGGATGTATTTTGTTTCCGCTTTGTTCTGCCGAAATCCGAAGCTTCCTCCAAGAGGCAAGTTATTTCTGTAATTGCAAGTTTGTACGACATCATTGGACTCCTAAGTCCAATTATTATCAGGTACAAAGTTTTTGTACAAGAACTTTGGAGAAATAGTATTGAGTGGGATGAGCCGCTGCCTGATGCGCTGCAAGAAAGATGGCGGAAAATCGAGCCTGATTTACACATTTTAAACCAAATTGAAATTCCAAGGTTCGTCAATTCCTCGTCTAGTATGGAGTGCGAGATACACGGGTTTGCAGACGCCTCAGAGCGTGCATACGGGTGCTGTATTTACCTCCGATCATCTCAAGGAAAATAAGCTATTTCGCGTTTAGTAATTGCAAAATCAAAGGTAGCGCCTGTACAGACTATCTGTCTACCAAGACTTGAGTTGTGCGCAGCCTTGCTTCTTTGCGAAACATGGGATAAAATCAAACATAAGTTTGAGAACATATCCAAGAAGGTTACCTTTTGGTCAGACTCGACAATTGTCTTACACTGGATTACAAAGCACACATCAACTATTCAACTATTCAAATAAAGTCCGCGAACATCAAATGGCGACATGTTCCGGGTCAGGAGAATCCAGCGGATATCGATTCGCGAGGATGTGCCGCAGCCGATCTACAAAACACAATCTGGTTCAACGGACCAACATTTCTTCGCTTTAACGAATGCATTTGGCCAAAGGAAAAACCAATTGCCAAGTCAGCGGACAACGCATTAGAATTGCGAAAAGTGGTATCTTTTAAATGTTGCGATAGCAGCATTGAGAGAACTATAATAGAAAGGCTCATCAGCAGAATTTCTTCATATACTCGAATTGTCCGGATCGTAGCTTTCATATTTCGAGTTTTCAACGGCGTTCCTCCCAGCAAAGAGCTTCGTGCCTCACAGCCAAACGAGCTTGGTGCCAATGAAATTCAGAAGGCATTTATCTACGTCGTCTCCACAATTCAAAGCCAAAGTTTCGCAACGGATTTAATTCACATACAAAAGGGAAATCGTCTTAGTCCAAATCTTCGAAAATTGACTCCGTTCATAGCTGAAGCTGATATTGACAATCGATCTATACAAGTAATTCGAGTCGGCGGCCGTCTAGCAAACGCCCCAATCCCTGTCGATGCGAGATTGCCATTCTTCCTAGCGATCACCTATAAGTACGTTGAACATCTTCACAAAGTCAATATGCATGCAGGCCCCAAAGCGCTAATTGGATTACTAAGACTTCAAATATGGATCACAAATGCTCGTCGCATCACCACCAAGGTGCTCAAAAATTGTGTACAAGCCCATGCTAATGCAACAAATTATGGGATCCCTGCCAGCGGAAAGGCTGACCCTAACCAAGCCGTTTGCCATCCCAGGAGTAGATCTATGTGGACCATTTTCTACCTCCTATCGGATTCGTGGAAAGGTTCCATATAAAACTTACATGGCCGTATTCATCTGCTTTGCGACCAAAGCAGTTCACGTTGAACTTGTATCAGACCTCTCCACTAATCGTTTTGTTTTATGTTTAAAGCGCTTCGTTGGACGCAGAGGACTTCCAGAGAGCATTTGGTGCGACAACGCAACTAATTTTGTTGGTGCTCATTCCCAACTCGACGAATTCAGGAAGCAGCTCTTCAGTCAGCAGGCGCTGCAAGACCTACAAACGTTTATCCCCGTGCGCCGCACTTCGGCGGGCTCTGGGAAGCGGCGGTGAAATCGATGAAACATTTGCTGGTGAAAAACATTGGCAATTCTGGTCTTACATACGAGGAGCTGCAAACTTTTGCCATTGAGGTCGAAGCAGTCCTTAATTCGAGACCAATACCGCCGATATCCGAGGATCCGAATGACGGAGAGGCTCTAACCCCATCGCATTTTTTGTTAGGTTCATCTCTAAAGGCCATTCCGGAACCATGACTGGAGGATCGAAATCCCAATAGTCTGACTCGCTGGCAGCGCGTCACATACCTCAAGCAGCAGTTTTGGGAGCTCTGGCGACGGGACTACCTTCACACGTTGCAACTTCGAAGCAAACGGTTGACGCCGCAAGCCAACATCACGCCTGGACAGCTAGTGATCATCCATGATGACAACACTCCACCTCAGCAGTGGCCTCTCGGTAGAATCTTAAACACTTGTTCTGGAGCTGACGGAAAAGTCAGAGTTGTCGACATGAAGACGATGAAAAGAGTTCTTCTTTTAATTTATATTGTTAAAGAATCCTAAATTTATAACCCGAATTGTATATGTAAATAAGATCCATAAGATCCACTTTACCGTAACTGAAACAAGCTTGCACGCTCGTCACTTATATGAAACTTTGTACTTAGCAGCGAAATCAATTCAATACAGATCTTTGGTAGACACAGAACAGCATTCTGTTTTATTGCACTTTTTGGACTCTAGTTTGCACACGGGCAGACACACCTCAACGGACACCCACACTCGCATAACTAGCGAATTTTGAACCTGCACAAGGGCAGGTTGCTTCCACTATCGGGTTGCACAGGGGCAAGCCCATACAATCATTTCAACCTTTGACTTCGTTGAGACTCCTCTTCCTCAATTTGTGTTGTATCGCTATCCACATTTGATGCGGTTAAGAAACGTTTCCTTAGCTTGGTGTTGACTTGACATTACCATCGATACCACCAGTTCATCCGCTCAAGAACATTTTAAATAGCTTTAAGAGCTCGTGGACTATGCCTACGAGGGACACCACGTAAAAAAATGTGCGCCAATCACACTACCTCAGTGGTGGTGTGGAAACGTGTGAAGAGCTCAAATTAATCAATTTAGAGAAATTATCAGAATGGCTCACTGTTTTTTTTTTTTTTTTTTTTTTTTTTTTTTTTAGTGGTGGTGAAAAGCATCGAAAGCTAACTTGGAGCTGGGCTAGCTTGCCGAAGTCTGGGACTCTAACCCAGTAAAAACTCCACCCCCTCCCCGCTTCCCCGGCGGTACTGCCGCTAGGTATTACTTCGCCGGGGGGGGAATGCCCTTAGGGCTCTCTAGGATTCTATCCTATTGGAATTTCGCAGTCTTTATGCGATGCGCAGTTTTTTGAATACTATTGTGGCCATGTTGCATACCGCAGACCAATTTTCTTCTGAGTCAAGCATAATATCCACCAGGTTACAAGCGGCTGGCGTCCTCCCAACCCTCATGCTCAGATCTCTTCGTTCATTTTCAAATCTCGGACAGATAAAAAACACGTGTTCTGCGTCTTCGTTATCCGACTCGCAGAGTGGACAGTGCGGATAACTTTCATGCTTAAACCTATTTAGGTTGTATTTAAGGCATCCATGTCCTGTCAACAGTTGCGTTAAGTAGAAGTCCACATGTCCATGCTTCCTTCCCAGCCATCTCTGCAGTTCTGGGATAAGCTTATACGTCCAACGTCCAGTGCTACTTCGTTCCCATCTCTCTTGCCACTTCGCAATGGTGAGTTCTCTGCACCTTTTCCGTAGGGATTCAGCAGTTGCGATTCCTGTGCTGCCTGCTCGGATCTCCACTGATTCCAGTGCAAGCAGGTCGATCGGTATAATTCCCGATATTACCAACGCTGCATCATGGGATACCGTGCGGAACGCACAGCATACCCGCAGGGCACACAGCCTCTGCACGGATTCGGCTTCTTGCATATAACTTTCTGTTTCAGTGGCTCGGGCCCAGAATGGCTCACTGTATAATTTCTCTAATGCAATCATACACATTATAAATATTTAAAACATATAAATCTTATATTCATTTTCATGACAAACGGGAATCCATCTACACGGTGCTGGAGTATATGCGTCGCGGCGACTTCAAGCAACAATCTGCTAAGCGAGGTGAGTCGAAACTATACATTTTCCAAATGTGCCCTTGCACAAGTACCTTCAAGTACCTTTTCTAAACGAGGAACCCCTGCTTAAGGTCTCCGATCGCGGGCTGAGCAACTCCCCTTTACCTCCTGATAACCGGCGCCCGAAAAGCCTACACCAGAAACGTAAAGATCTGGAGCTTGGAAGTGGTACGCTTTACTTGGCCATCAAATTTAAATAACCATTGCGAATGTGATATAATAACAAACTTATTTGTTTATGCAGCAGAAGCGAGCGCGGATCGGGCCGAGTTCGAGCAGCAGATAGATTCCATAAACTCGCAGCTGGACTTCGAGAAACAGAAGTACACGAAAAGTAAGTTCTAGAGAAAGTATTCCACGAACCATGCATTAATTAATTGACTTGCAGACAACGTTGAGAGTTGGGAGCTCAGCGTGCAAGACGAGGAGGACATATCAAAGGCGCGGAGGGATGTGGCAAACTTGGTCAAGGAAATCAGCCAAGGAAGGCTGGTCAACCTGAGCTGCTCCAGCATTCCCTCGTTCGCCGTCTCCATCACCTTGACCACCCAGGCGCTGGCCCAAGAAGATGGACGAGTATGTGGCCAGCCTGCACCTGCCCACCTTCGATGCCCATTTGACGGAGCTGAGCGACGAGCAGGCCAAGTACATAGGGCTAAACAAGGCGGGTCCTTTCAAGCCCAACTACTATCGCTCCTAGGAGGATGGATGGACAGGACAAAGGGTGCGCAGATGCGCGGACAATAACACCAGAAATTAGGAGAAACAACAACGCCAACGAAACTATTAAAAACAATTGACTTGAAAACAATTTTTAACTTTGGAAGATCCAAAAAAATTCTTAAAAATAAAAAACGGGTTTCCCAGGGGGCGGATTTTTTTAATTCTTAAGCGAAATGTAAAAACAAAATGGAAATCCGATCATATTTGGCGGAGGTACAGTGAACACCGCAAAACGCCTTTTTTTTAATAAGTTTCCAGCAATCCCTTTGCCACCGATATACAAGCCGATAGTATCGGCTATAAAAATTAGTAGATGTTACTTAAATGACACTTGATTCCATTTATTCAATTATATATTATATATTCGAAAAAAGTGAACAACTACACTTCATTGGCAGCTTCTTCGCCGCCAGCTGCTTCGCCGCCAGCTCCTTCGCCGCCAGCTTCTTCGCCGCCTTCCTCGACCCCTTCCAACTCGGGACGATTCGGGCGACGGTACCTGCGACGGCGAGGACGACGCCGTTCATTGTCGCTATCCCCATCCCCATCCGCTTGGCGCCGCCGGCGCCGAGTTGGCGGCTCGTCGCTGTCGTTGTCGCTGTCGTCACGACGGCGGCGGCGGCGTCCTCGATCCCCTTCAGGGGATGGGAGATCCCCCACGTTAAAATTGGTAATTGTCTGAAAAACAGATTAGTGTCATTATAAATAATAAATAAATAGTGTATAATACAATACTTACACATTTCACCATCGAGACTTGTCGCGCCATCTTGATATGTATGCGCACTGCAGAACTGATTTTTGTGAATTACCGCGAAATACAAGAGTTGCCAGTTGGTTAAATTTAGTGTTGTAGGTCGTACTTGCCGATATATCGATATAAATACCTAGATTTTAGTTTATGTCATGGCTCCGCACGCTGTCTCGCTGGCTGGACAGTGTGACCGCGTGGGAAAAGCCTTATTTAAAATGACTTGAAATCTCGAAATCTGTGGGTTTGATTTTGCCGAAATTAATGCAGAAATTACTTAAAAACATGCCCCTTCTATTGATAAACCGAGCAAGTTGGCACAGCCTATGTGAGAGCTGTATTAATTACTTAAGGTTTGCATAGAAAACATTAACATATTGATGGTTTATGTCATGGTTTCGTACGCTGTTTAGCCGGCTGGACAGTGTGACCGTGTGGGAAAAGCCTTAATTAAAATGACTTGAAATCTCGAAATCTGTGGGTTTGATTTCGCCGAAATTAATGCAGAAATTACTTAAAAACATGCCCCTTCTATTGATATACCGTGCAAGTTGGCACAACCTCTGTGAGAGCTGTATTAATTACTTAAAGTTTGCATAGAAAACATTAACATTTTGATGGTTTATGTCATGGCTCCGCACGCTGTCTCGCCGGCTGGGCAGTGTGACCGTGTGGGAAAAGCCTTAATTAAAATGACTTGAAATCTCGAAATCTGTGGGTTTGATTTCGCTGAAATTAATGCAGAAATTACTTAAAAACATGCCCTTTCTATTGATGTACCGTGCAAGTTGGCACAACCTCTGTGAGAGCTGTATTAATTACTTTAAGTTTGCATAGAAAATGTATGGATATTTACATGGTTGATGTTATGGCTGTAAGGTGTCTCGCTGGCGCAGTCAGCGGGAAACGGCTATTTTCAAAATTTGACCATTTAACCCCCACACTGTAAATCAATTTTCTCGAAAACTGTTGGTTTAATTTTCATGAAGTTTTCACAAAACGTTTGATTTTGATGAAACTTCCAGACAAGAAGCTTGAATTAACGCCTAATAACCTGGTTTAGCGTGCATATTGGCACAACCTCTGTGAGGGGAGCAGTTAACCAAATGGTGGATACCCGATTTTTCGAATGCATTTTTGAAACACTTGTAGACCTCTGATTTGGCCCCAACCTATATAGATCGATAGATATTTTAATTCTAAACAATTTTGCATCAAACATTTTTCAATTCGGCCCCCAAATAGCGAGAAAATTTAAAATATAAATATATATATATATATATATATATATATATGCTGGCGGACTATTGCTGGACGATAAAGCAGGAGGATCCATATGCGGAATACTCAAAAAAAAAATTAAAAAATCACAAACCTAAAAACTTGTACTTTATCTAATTTGTTTTACCCTAATAAAACTAGTTAACGCAAATTCTACACAATGCGTATATTTATTCTGTTGGAATGTCCTGTTACATTCGAGTTCTAAGGTTATTTCATCTGATTGGGGCTGTTATGCTTATATGTTAACTGTTAATGCCAAAGCCGTGACACTGATCATGTTATATAAAATTCAGGCTACTATAGATGAAAAAAAGTGACAAAAAGTACTTCAGTAAAATCCATTGTAGCTAAAGAAGTAGAGGTCGCCCAACTTTGTGATTAAACACTCTTGAAGTTAAAGGTTCAAAGTACCATTTCCGCTAAATTGTGGCTCTGGGCTGCGAAGGGTTTTCTTGCTATTAAGCTGCAAAAAGTGCCTAAAAATCTAAAATTTGGAACTTTGACCACGGATTTCTCAAAACTGTTACGTGATGGAAAGTTTCCAAGTATGAGGTAGTAATCTACAGCTAAAATCCTTTCAGGTTTTGTAACTTTTATTCTTGGGCCAAGAAAAAGTCTCGATTTTGTCGACCAGTGATATTTACATGGTTGATGTCATGGCTGTAAGGTTGTAAGGTTAAAATTGAAAATTATAAATTTATATTTGCTACTTATTGTATTTAAAATTTAAAAGATTTTATCATAACTTTTTTCCTTTCCAACAGTATATTGTCCTATGCAAACTACTTCAGAAATATAAAGAACTTGCGAAAAAATTCCTAAAATTCTTGTTGCTTGCGTAAGGTATCAGCTGCACCGAACAGAAACAAACAAATTCATTTTTCGACAGAAATCCTTACACTAATTTTCTTCACAACATTAGTACTTTGTCCAAAACATATTGTTTAAATATAGAATGTCATACAGGGTTGAGCGTGTAATTGAATTCCAAATCGATTAGCGTGTAAATCTAGATAATAAACTTGTTTTCTTAAAAAAAATAGAACAAAAAATTACTAAGAGATATACATATCTCTCCAAAAACCAATATGATAATTTTGGTTAAGATTTAAGAAATTAAAGAAAAGGTAAATAAAAACCAAATACTCTTGGAGATTTAGCTAAATGGGGGTTTTTGGAAGGTATCCACAGTAGACAACTCTTATAAGGGAAACCAATATTTATGCGAAGCAATGTTTCGCTTTATATATTTGACTAATTTAAGAAAAGGCATCAAGAAAATCACTTTGATATTATTGCATTTTACCATTGATATTTTGTTTCAGTAGTTTTGTTTTCATTAATTTTTCACCTTTATTATAATAATATTAATAATAAGGAAGGCAGGTGGAAGGGGATGCCGTGAATCAAATTGTTTAAAAATTTCCATTTGTTTAAACAATATGAGGCACGTGTAAGGAAGGGTAAGAGAATCAATTGATTTAAATATTTAGTTTTTTTTTGAATACTTTCAATGCTGTTTGCATTTTAAAACACAAAAATCTGTAAGAAAATATCTTAGATCTGTTGTGGAAATGTAAATGCAATATTCTTTAAGCAAAAGGATATCAGTATTATCATTAATTTGAATTTAAGCGAATCTAACTTCCTTAGTCAGCTGCAATGCACACACACGCATATATCTAGGGATTGTGTTTATAAAAAACTCATTTTGTGGCCTATATATATTTCGCCCATGTGTGTGTGCAACGGAGCGAAATAATGTTTTTTACAAATCAACAATTTGTCAATATCTCAACGTTTAAAAACTAATAAATAGTTTGCTGATCAGTTTTTTGCATCATAAAAATAAAAGCAATTTTATGGAAAATTTCGACTGTAAAAATCAGCTTAATGGGATTTCTGTAAGTCTACCGATATTTATACCCGTTACTCGTAGAGTAAAAGGGTATATTGTATTCGTGCAAAACTATGTAACAGCTAGAAGGAAGCATTTCCGACCCTATAAAGTATATATATTCTTGATCAGGGTCACTAGCTGAGTCGATATAGCCATGTCCGTCTGTCCGTCTGTCCGTCTGTCCGTCTGTCTGTCTGTATGAACGCTGAGATCTCGGAAACTATAAAAGCTAGAGGATTGGTATTTGGCATGAAGATTCTTGGAGTTCCTACGCAGCGCAAGTTTGTTTCAAAAGGGTGCCACGCCCCCTCTAACGCCCACTATCGCTTATATACGGTTTTAAAAATTTTAATATTTCGGAAAAGTAAAAATGCAGTTTTATTGTGTTAATCAATTTTTCAAATCGGACCATTCGTTAAAAAGTTATGCGTGATCAAAGTTTCTGTCTCCATCTCCCTCGCACTGCCTTTACCTGAGTAACGGGTATCTGATAGTCAGGGCACCTGACTATAACGTTCTCTCTTGTTTAAATTTAACGTTTACCTAAAAAAAAGACGCAAAAGAAAAGACTTGGGATATAATCGATTTTTTAACCGCGCATTTTAAATGACTGTGGTATTTTAATTTTCCCTTGCGCGGTCACACTTAAAGTGCGACAGCAGGACATACATACATACATGTACGACTTATGCAAAGTGCGCCAGCAGAATATACATACATACATGTGTGCAGGCAATGACGTCAGACTGACACATCAAAATTTGAAAATATTGGGGACTTGGTGAAGGATGCTGAATCTCAAAAAAATTTAAATGCAGTTATTGGCGGCTATGCCATAAGATTATGAACATTACATTTTTAAACCATTTTAACAACATTTATAACAGAGAAATGGCAAAAGAAAGAAATTTAAAAAAAAACAAATCGAATTTTGGGGCACTTTGGGGTTGTTTTTTGTTCTAATTTGTACCTCACACGCGGCTTCTAATTATTTTAGTAATTAATGTGATTTTTTTAGATTTCTATGTCAATCCGTTCTGGGTGGAATTTGCTACTGACCGTTTTTTATATACAGCCTTTTATATAGTAGTTTGATAAGAAAGGCAGGTGGAAGGGGATGCCGTGAATCAAATTGATTAAACATTTCCATTTGCTTAAACAATATGAGGCACGTGTAAGGAAGGGTAAGAGAATCAATCGATTTGAATATTTAGTTTTTTTTTAATACTTTCAATGCTGTTTGCATTTTAAAACACAAAAATCTGTAAGAAAATGTCTTCGATCCGTTGTGGAAATGTAAATGCAATATTCTTTAAGCAAAAGGATATCAGTATTATCATTATTTGAATTTAAGCGAATCTGACTTCCTTAGTCAGCTGCAATGCACACACACGCACATATCTAGGGATTGTGTTTATAAAAAACTCATTTTGTGGCCTATATATATTTCGCCCATGTGTGTGTGCAACGGAGCGAAATAATGTTTTTTACAAATCAACAATTTGTCAATATCTCAACGTTTAAAAACTAATAAATAGTTTACTGATCAGTTTTTTGCATCATAAAAATAAAAGCAATTTTAAGGAAAATTTCGACTGTAAAAATCAGCTTAATGGAATTTCTGTAAGTCTACCGATATTTATACCCGTTACTCGTAGAGTAAAAGGGTATATTATATTCGTGCAAAAGTATGTAACAGCCTAGAAAGGAAGCGTTTCCGACTACATAAAGTATATATATCCTCTTGATCAGGGTCACTAGCCGAGTCAATTCTAGCCATGTCCGTCTGTCCGTCCGTCTGTCTGTCTGTCTGTCTGTCTGTATCGGAACGCTGAGATCTCGGAAACTATAAAAGCTAGAAGATTGGCACTTTGCATGCAGATTCTAGGAGTTCCCTACGCAGCGCATGTTTGTTGTGTC
>JBAMCF010000744.1:0-52574 GCA_037075285.1 Drosophila lutescens | reverse complement strand
CGTTTGAGGAAATTTTCCTTGCAATAGGATAACCACGTCGTCCGCATAGGCCACCACTTTTGTTCCCGCTTCCTCTAGAAGTGATAGAAGTTTATTAACAACTATAACCCATAGCAGAGGGGAAAGTACACCGCCTTGCGGTGTTCCTCTACTAACGTTCCTAGTCGATTGTGCTGATCCCATAGTGGAGTACACTACCCTACTGGTGAGTATGGTGTGAATGAGTCCCACTATAGGACGCTCAATGCCTAGTTCCGTCATAGCGCCAGTGATAGCCGTTGGGGTGACATTGTTGAAAGCGCCTTCTATGTCTAGGAAGGCTGCCAGGGAGTATTCCTTGTTATGGAACCCTCTCTCTATATAAGATACTAGGGAGTGAAGGGCAGTATCTGTTGATCTGCCTTTACGGTACGCATGTTGTGCATTGGAGAGTAAACTAGGGTTGGTAGTTAGTCTGATGTGTGTGTCAATTAGCCTTTCCAGGGTCTTTAACAAGAAGGAGGAGAGGCTTATTGGACGGAAGTCCTTTGGAGAGGTGTGAGAGGGCTTGCCGGCCTTTGGTATAAATATTACTTTAATGTCCAGCCATCTGGATGGTATGTGATTCAGTGCCAGACAGCCGTGGAATATGACCGTCAGCCATGGAAGGGTAGTATCTATTGTCCGTTGAAGTTGTGCCGGGAAAAAGCCGTCAGGGCCAGGTGATTTGAAGGGCTTAAAAGAGTTAATCGCCCATTTGATGCGTTCAGGGTTTGAAATGTTGTCTATGCTCTGCTCGTCGAGGCTCTCCACTAAATGGAGGTCCTCTACTGCTTGCGTGTTATTAGGGAAGTGGGTGTCTAGCAGGAGTTCTAAAGTTTCCTGGCTGTTTCCCGTCCAGGTATCTTCATTGGTTTTTAGGTATCCAACGGTTACTGGAGATTTTGCTAAAATTCTTCTGAGCCTGGACGCTTCCGTTGTAGATTCTATGCTACTGCAGAAGTTGGCCCATTCTCTTCGCTTTGATGCTCTAATTTCCTTTTTGTAATGGCTTAGCTTCGTTTGGTACGTGTTCCAGGAAGCCTCGCTGTTGCTATATTTAGCTCTGTTAAAATGAATTCTGCAGTCGCTTTTAAGGGCCGCTAGGGTAGTGTTCCACCAAGGCGGTTTGTGTTTTGTTTTGACTGTTCTGCTTGGGCAGGCCTTTTTAATGGCCTCACCACAGATGTCAGTGAAAGTATTGACTAGGTTTTCTAGTTCATGACTGTGGAGTACGTGAGTCGGTGGAGTAGTTAGGTTTCTATCGAGGAGTTTTTTGTAGTACCCCCAGTTAGTGCGTCTTAGATTTCTTATGCTCTCGGGGGGAGGGCATTCTAGATTTATTGTAAATTCTACATATCGGTGGTCGGAGAAGGAGTGTTCGGCTCCCACTTTCCACTCTTCAAGATGGTTGAGTAGGGTATCGGATATCAGGGTAATGTCTAAAACTTCCCTCCTATTTCTAGTGATGAAAGTAGGGTCGTTACCTTTGTTGCAGATGAATAAGTTGGATTGAAGGAGATAGTCATAAAGTAACTCACCCCTTTCGTTCGTATTTGTACTTCCCCATTGTGTGTGGTGTGAGTTGGCGTCTCCACCCAGGATGAGTTCCTTAGATGAGTGTGTTTGTATGAGTTGTTGTGTTATGATGTTTGGTAGTGGCCCCTCTTGGTCATGAGCCAGGTAAAACGATGATATGGTGTGATGAGTGTGTGAGTTTAGCTCCAGCCTGACCGTGGTGAGGTCGCCTTCGCTAAACTGTGGGATTAGAAATGTATTAAAGTGTGTCTTAGTGAGAATGCAGGTCCTAGGTTTACCCTTACCCTTAATGTGAAAAAGCTTGTATGTGGGGGTTGATAAGCCACAGATGTTGTCTCCAACAATCCATGGCTCTGGGATGAGGACTATGTCTATTTTGCCTGTTTCCAGGCGGGTGAGGAGGGCAGCAGATGCTGCCTTGCTGTGGTGCAGATTAATCTGTAGATACTGCACCATTTTGCGGGTTGGGCTCGGGCTGGGTACCCTCTACTTCCTCCACAATGTCCTGGAGCACACTGCGCCCCATGTCATGGGTGCTCAACTGCTTCAGAGTCTCTGTGAGCTCCGAATCAGTCGACACGTACCCTGTGTGGAGTGCCTCCTCGTGCTCCATCTCGTCGTCGCTTGGGGGTTCGTAGGACGCACATGCAGCCAGATTGTCTGCCGCTAGTTTGTCCGTGTCGTAGATGCGGAGTGTCGCCTTGTCGAAACCGTAGTTGACTCGGTTTTGTGATGCTGCCAGGGGTTCCAGGCATGCCTGGTTGAGGAGAATCACCACGTTCATGGTGACGCGTTCAGTCTTCTCGACCTTCACCACCTTCCAACCTTCTGTTGGGAGCTTGGGGTTGAACCTTGTCAAGAGGCTAAGAATAGCCTCTGGTTCAGAGGGTTCAGACGGCAACCACACCCTCGCCCTTGGTCTGGACGGGATATCCGCTGCCTCGCAGACGGCTAGCTTGGCCCCGGGGTAGACCTCGCCAACTTTGGTAATGGCAGCCTTGTAGAGCGCTGCCGATCTCTCGTCCTCACAGGCGATCAACTTTACGTTGCCCTGGTACCACCCTGCATCCGTGCAATCAGGTGGTGGTCCTGGGTTTTCGTCCAGCACTTTCAAGGCCACCGTCGCAAGTGCCCGCCTAACCTGACCCCACTGGTTCCTTGGGATCCTGCCGCCTTCATCGTTCTGGTCGATGACGCCGATGATCTTCCGATCCTTCACCACTTCGGCAAAGGATCTAGACCACGTGCCGCGGCTGGTTGTCTTGGCCTTCTTGCTCGCTGGTTGAGCCACTTCGATCGACCTCTCCCGCTTGTTGCTGTCGCTTGGTACCTTTGCGGGGTCGAAGTCTGGAATTACTGCCTTTGCCCAGGCTATGTCCTCCTGGATCTTTTGGTAGTCCTCCTTGGAAGTCTGATCCTCCCTTATGGGGTTGGTGGCCAGACGTTTTAAGATGCGGTATGCCTTCTTTCGTTCCAGTGGTCCTGCCTGATTTGGTGGTGTCCGCTTGAACTCCTTAGCCCTGGTACTTACCACAAGGTCAGCCCTTGCATCTCCCTCCGGTTGGTTTGGCTGGTGAGCCGCCCCAGCGTTGGTGGGTGTTTTGGTCTGGCCCTTGCGGTTCGTGGGGGCTACCTGGCTGCGTGGTACGCTGGCCTTGGCTGGTGTTGATGTTGTGTGAGTAGGGGCTTTCGGTACGGCCCCCTTTCTTACTTCGTTGTTGTCGTCGTTGGTGGTGACTTCCGACTTTTTAAGAGTGTCGGACTCTGCGTTTACTTTTTTATATTTTGAATTCTCCATACTTGTTCCCACGAGCTGCGGAGAAAGGACAGGTCCACCCGGGCAGAGATCCGCTGTACCCGGGTAAGGCTGGTTAGAAAAGGCGGTCGCCACTTGCCTGAGCCCACCGTTAGAGACTGAGTTATTTGTTGACTCGGGCTCCCAGCCAGATTGACTCTCGGCACGGTTCGAGTGACACCTAAGTCCAGCCCGGGGTGAGATGAGTGTTGGGGGGATAGGGAAGAGGTAGGCTTATGTGTGGGGAGTGGGTTTGTGTGAGCTATTTGTCGGAGGCGGCAGCACAAGTGCGACGTCGGCACTGCTACGGCGCAGATACCCGCTGACTGTCCGGGGCTACTTATTTGCGCTTTATGTTGGGGCCTAGCGGTGGCTGGGCCGTGCCAACATCCACGCTTATTCGTAGCTGCCCTGGATAAAAAACCAGGGCGTTCGCTATCCGCAACCTGCGACCCGTTCGGTAGCCTTCAGCTCGGAGCCCTCCAAGCCATCTCACTAGCTCATTGGCCGAACTTTAGATTTGATTTGAAGGAATTTGTATTGGCCTGGAATGGTTTCGCAAGTACGCGAGTATGTTCGAAATTGCGCTACTTGTAAGGGCACCAAAGCACCAAATATAGTAGTTAAGCCGCCCATGGGAGAGCAAGCCCAGTCTCAACGGCCATTTCAGCGTCTTTACATAGACATTTTGGGTCCTTATCCCCGTAGCAAGCAAGGACACATAGGGCTTTTAATAGTGCTCGACCATCTTAGCAAGTTTCATTGGTTGCACCGTCTGAAGAAATTTACTAGTAAAATCATTGAAGAGTATTTACAAAACCACATTTTTCATGTTTATGGAGTCCCGGAGGTAATAATCAGTGATAACGGTTCTCAGTTCAAGGCCAATGATTTTAATGCATTTTTAACTACCTACGGAGTGAAGAATGTATATACAGCTATATATTCACCCCAATCGAACGCCTCAGAAAGGGTTAACCGTTCTATTATTGCAGCTATTCGCGCCTATTTGAAATCTGACCAAAGAGAGTGGGATATAAACATTCACGCAATCAGCTGTGCCTTAAGGAATGGTCATCACTTAAGCATCGAAATTTCTCCATACCATGCCTTATATGGTCTGGATATGATAACCCACGGCAGTCAATATCAATTGCTAAGAAACCTGCAGTTAATTGATGAACCGTCTGCACAATTGGATAGAGACGATCAGCTAAAAGTAGTGAGAGAACAGTTAAAGAAAAGCATTAAGTGTGCTTATGAAAAGCAGGCTGCTCAATACAATTTGCGTTCACGCCCTATTGATTATAAAGTAGAACAAGAAGTTTGGAGAAGGAATTTTATACAAAGTAATTTTAGTAAGGGAATTAATGCCAAGTTATGTCCCTCATTTTTAAAAGCCCGAATGCGCGAACGTCAAGGAAATTCCTTCTATCAACTAGAAGACTTGCAAGGTAAATTCTTAGGTACATTCCACGCTAAAGACCTTCGCGCATAAATCGTTCACATTTCTGTCAAATTCATCGCGTAAAAAACTATGAATTTGACCGGGTTGTAACGTGGGTCTAAAGCAAATGTAAATTTTAAATATTTCAATCCAGAAATATTAAAAAAAAAAAAAACGCGGTAGTGCTATTCGATAGGTTGCATGGGCATCATTGTCACCCTTCCAGTGTCAAACTGAACACGGTGAAGTAACTGACAGTTGGGGGTTCGGGCGAATTCATCAATATCCGGTATTATCCAAAGCTATAAAAAGCCCAATAACGAAGCACACGGTCTCTTTTCCCAATTGGCCAACATAAAGTACGGATCACTCCAAGTATTCATACAAAGCCTTAAAAACGCGTGTTTTGTTACGTAACTAAAAAGTAATAGTAACAAGCTTTACTTTAGCCTTAGCACAGGCATACACTTTTTCAAAAACCCGTTGTCAGTAAAAATTAACCAAAAAAGTGCGAAAACCTGGGATTGGAGATAAAATTAACGCTTGACCGAAGCTTTGGTTAACCTAGGTATGTGATTGTACAGAAGGGCATTTTCGGCAATAATATCCGATCTTTCGATTCCTAGCTTAATTGTCAAAAGGAAAATTGTTCGGCTTATTTACGCCAAGAATCCGCAATACCATTTTCATCAGAACCGGTCCACCAGAGAACAGCAAATAAACCGATTCCTAATAGAGAACCGGAACCGGTACCGAGACCAAAATAAAAATTTAATTTCGAACCGATTACCGTATTGCTGGTACCGGTACGGTTTTGGTACTCATTTACTAAATTCTTTAAAAATCCTGAATTAAAAAATACCCATATGTATGTATCAGCTCCCACTTTCCGCTAATCGACTTCTTCCCTTCGTCCCTTTTTAGAAGACCTACTGCTGATGTAAGAAAATATCGCTGTAGCAGAAACATTCTTTGTCTAAACAAGTTGAAAATCTGGCATTTTTGGCGCCATTCAACGCGTTTTTTTTTAAGAAGCTAGTAACCCTATTTCTTCTTAGAAATAAAAAAGTTTAACATCCAATTAAAATCTTATTATGTATACTTTATATAAAAAAATCAAATTAATTTTAATGATCACATAAATCATTTTAAAGTATTAATTAAAATTTTTTTAACTTTATCGGTACGTACCGGTACCAGAACCGGAACCAAAACATCAATACCAAAATATAACCGTTTACCGAATAAGCAGATTCGGTATGGGACCAGTACCGGAAACGGAACCGAAATAAGATTCGGGTTGATTCCCTGATTTAAAGTAAATAATTAATTTCATTCTTTATACTCGAACATGCTGGTCAAAAAATATGTGCTTTATTGTAGCCAGATCAACCACAAACAATTATCACCGTTAAAAAGAAATTATGATCATAAATGTTAACCAAATTTAATAAATATGTAAGCCACTGGCACCCATTAACATTACTCACTATTTGTTAACGGAACAGGAATAGATTCATCCTCTGGATCGTCGTTTCCTAAAGCTGCCATTAGCATTTTTGACACCTCTGTAATTTCTGCTACTGATACAGGTATGCGGTATATGCTCTTATGTATATCCTTGTGGTGTCCCATAAAGTTTGCAAGTCTGTCTATTTGCATATCTTCTACATTTAACAGAGAGGTATACGTAGCTAAATGTTTTCTGAGCATAGTACCTCTTAAAGCCATTGGACACCTAGCTCCACACCTTTCCGCAAACATTTTTAAAATGGGACACGCCCTTACATAAGGTTTTGCTAAGGGCTTACAATGGGCAACGCTGAATATATAGATGTTTGTTTCTTTTACTCCAGCCTTTTTTCTATTCTTTAAAATAGTCTCTATACAAAATTTATCAAAAGGCGTAAGAAGCACTGGAACCGTTCTATTCAGCTTTCCGCGAATTGTTAGTCTTGTATATTTATTGGCAATCTCTTGTGATTCCTTTGATAGGGATGCGAAATTTTCACGGTCCATATTGTAAGTCGTTCAATTTCACCAGCTCGTCGTCGATTAAAAATTTGCAGGGCGATAAGTGTACTTTGAATCAAAGAGTTCCAGGCATTTAAATCAAATTTATCTTTTAATACGTGCAGAGCTTTTTCTGAGTTGTTTCTGACATAATCAAAAAGCTTTTTAATATCATCCTTACATGGAAGAATGGTTCGTGCTGAACGTTTGATTTTCGACTGATCCTCGCAAGCTTTTTTGTTTATAAAAATCGGAATTTCAGTTTCCCATAAGACTAAAAAATCTTTTACTGATTTTTTTTGATCGTCATTCTGTGTTTTTATGCTTTGTGCCATTAGTCTGTAGGCGCATTTTTTTATTAACGCAGTGAGGTTAGTCGCTACCGAAGGCGTTTTAAAAAATTGAGTGGTTGGATCCCATTTCGCAACAGAACGAATGCAGCATACAAGAACGTCTAAATGTTTCGGTGCAATGGCGTCTTTGAGCTCTCGAATGTCTTCAGAATTTTTCTTTAATTCCATAACCAATCTGCTAAGCAACCTTATATTCGCTCGAATCATGTCATATTGAAGTTCATTGTGGCGGAAGCATTGTTCATTTGCATATAATATTATAAGCTCATCGTAAAGTAGGTTTCGTGAAATTTCGTCATCATTTAACACCGGCAATACTTTTTCCCGTAAAACATCGACAGCACAGTGATGGACAAATCCTGTTTTGGCACGACCATTCTTAAGTAAATCACGAGTTCCTTTTTTGTGACTACTACCAGGGCAGTTTTTTACATGGCTGCGCAAAGTGTTCTTTGGAAAGAACCCACAACAAAATTTGCAGCAAACAAAATCAGCAGCTTGGTTTTTTGAGTTTTTTTGTTTCTGTCGAGGAACAATCAAAATGCCTTTGTTGAACTGTTTATCTGTGTTAAACATGAAGTCGCCTTTCTTTCTGATTTCATCATTTAATTGTTTCCTTGTTTTGTCATTTTTTGGAAGACAATTAAATTTTCTCACTGAGCTCTCATTCTTATGAACGAGTTGCAAATGGCGTGCAAATTTTGTTTGCAGTTTTTGACAGAACATACAAAAATGTTTTTTCGATTTTTCTATTAATTTTGTGGTTGGAATAATCAAGTCTCTTACGTCATATAAAGGAGCATCAGGCTTATAAGAAAAATTTCGAGATGCCACGGAATTATTTAAAGAGAGATTTGTGGAACTTAGTATAAAGGTTGGATCTGTGAAATCTAATTAAAAATTTAATTTTATTAATTTGAAAGGTGCCACATAACTCAAACAAAGATTTATATGTCTTCTCTGTATCGGGGTTGTCAAATAAATTTGTTCCAGCTAAATATGGGTTTTACTTATATTAGTGTATTTTATTTGGTGGAAAAAAAGTTTTTTTTACATCCCCTTTCGATTTTTAAATTTCTTCATAGAATATTATGTATATATCATTTTAAGGGGACAAACAGGATTTAAAAAGATCTAAAATAAAGCAAAGCTGTTTTTAAGATTTAGAGAATATTAATATAAATTAGTATGAAATTAAGCGTGACATTTTCTACAATCTATTAAGGACATGTACTATTAGAAAAATGTAGTCTAGTTATATAGCATATATACATAAAAATATAATTGACAAATATAGCTTTACGTACTAGCAGAATTTTCTATACTTGAAGATTCTGGGTTTTCACGAAGAGTGGATTCAAAATCTGGTTCTGCAAAAAGAATAATTTAATATGAGTACCGTTTTTAAATTAACAATTTTAAAAATCTTTTACTACAAAAAACTATTTTTTCAACTAAGTTGAATTCGGTAAACACTCTGGTTTTAGAATAACTTTGTGTAATATATTTTCAAAGAAATATATTAATAGTTTTGTTGTAAGGCTTAAGTTGTTAAGTTAGCTGTCCATAGTTACCTATAAGCCAAATAAATAAAAAAAATATACTTACTTTCACAGTGTTCGACATTCCCATCTGTGGCTTCTGGTTCATCGAAAACGGTTAAACTTAAATCTGGATCTGCAAAAAACAAAATTGATATTTTAAAACATTTACTAAATGTACTAGCAAAAAACCATCAAGTTTATAATATACTAAAAGACAGTTTATATTAAAACAAATCTATATATATTTTATGGATGTTGTTGCATTTTTAGGGTTATATCTAGGATAAAATTTCGTTTTTATTTAAAGGCTTGTACAATAAATAAAATATAACTTTCCGATTACATTTGATCGGATCAAAATTAAATGGGATTAAAGTTACCAAAATTTCAATTTTGTTTCGGTTTTGGTAATAGCTATTTTTTTGTTTTTGATTCGGTGCCTTGTTAAATTCTAAACTTAAACAAAAACTAGCAGTTACAAAAAAAAAAGAGTTAAAATTTGCAACGAACCTATTTAAAGTCTCTGTGTAAGGCATATATAGTATACTTACTTTCACAGTGTTCGATATTTCCAACTGGTTCTGGTTCATCAAAAACGTTTGAGTTTGAATCTGGATCTGCGTCAGAAGCAGGTGAATTTAAAATTGGATCTGCAAAAACCAAAATTAAGATATCAGAACAGTTACTATATGTATTGGCAATAAAACCTCAAACTAAAAAAATTTATTTGCAAAGGAGAGGTAATATTAAAATAATGTATGTTTAATACTTACTTCCACTGAGTTCTATATTCCCAACTGTAGCTCTTGGTTCATATTTAACGGTAGAGTTTGAATTTTGAACTGCAAAAAGGAAGTGCTTTAAATTAGTAGAGTTATATTAAAAAATAGATTAACCGAAAATATGTTATATAGAGAGCTAACTTCGGCAATGAGCTAATCAGCTATTAGTAGGTAATGTTGGTATTTAAACAAATAATGTATAAAATACTTACTTTTACAGAGCTCGGAGTATGGGCCTGGGCCTTTTGCGTTCTTAGCAGTGGATTCTATATTTAGATGCGAAATTTAAAATATTAATTTTAACTTATTGAAATTTTCTTGGTGCTTAGATATTCTTAGTTTAAGTTTAAGAATCTTAAACACAGTCAAAATAAAATAGTTTATCCAGCATTTCTTCTCAATTTTTGTAGTATTCGGTTTTATGAACACTTACAAAAAAAAATCATACAGATCGGACCGTTAAGATGTCAAATATAATAACCTTTGGCTATGTGAAAAACAATATTGAAGCTTTGGACGCATTTTGGCGCGACAGTTCCATGGAAATTTTATATGTCCATAACTTTTTTTTATAATTAGCCATTCGATTAAATAATTTGTAGTTCTATATCCTGCTCTTGAACATCTTAGAATTGGCGCATAAATTATTTTTTAGCCATGGTTTTTAAATACGGTTTAAATTCTGATCACTTCTTTCCATTTAACTGCACAACTATTTTGAGAACCTTGTTTATGACATATTACTTACCTGCAGCCACTTTAACTTTTTTCTTAATATTCTTCACTCGCACACGCAATAACTTTTTGGGACTCATTTTGAAGCTTAGGCGGTTAACAAGAGAATACAGATCCGGTATGTGCAAATATGAGTATGTACATTGTACTTTCCGGTCCGAGAAACTTTCGATAATTTGTTTCTGTATATACAATAATATCCCATTAACACTAATACTACTTTCAGTAACGCAGCGCGTTTTTTGTTATTGATTGCACACTGCCGCTAAAATTTGCAACATCGAAAAAATTGTTGCACCGTGTTAGCGTTTAGTACGCCGACTAGTACAATAATAGTATTTGTAGCGTCTATTTCGGGGGGTATTATTTTGGTACATTTATTTACTGTTATAAAAAGAGCACTTTTAGCTGCAAAGATTCAATAACCTCTTTTTAAATAGGTGTACTAAATTTAAATAATAGTTTTTAATATTTATTTATTTTTAATATATATGTATATATCATTGATTATGGGGACTTATGGTAAAAGTGCGTGTAATGCAATGACTGTAAATGTGGAAAGTTTAAATTTATGTTAATATAAAATAAATTTATGAAATAAATGTATCGATAATCTATTATTGTGCATTTAAAACGCAGTCATATTGTTTGTTGGTAATGCTTACATACATACATACATACATATACTGTGTTTATACGATGCCGAATTCACGCTATCATTTCACGCTTTCGGCCGATTCGTGTCTGTATAAACGCCATTTCGTGAATTCGGCAACACACGAATGTTGACTGTTACTATGTTCATACGATGGGAATCACGATTTCTTGAAAGCGCGAAATAGAAATAACCCCTGTTTATACGACAGCCGAGAATTCATGCTTTTATTCACTCTCAGCTGATAGGGAAAGAAATCGTGATTCCTATCCTATAAACATAGTAATAGGTATGTATGAATTATATTAGGTTGGCCTTTTTTAAGGTCATATGAGCTCAGAATCTTAAATGATAGCTTTCTGTGTTCAATAAATTTGTGCAAAAACAAAAACAAATTATTTAAACACTTAGGAGGTGCGCAACGGTCACAAAGTTTGACTACAAATTATTTATACGACACGTAAAATTCATGCTTTAATTTAAGGTACCAATCGGCAAAAAAGTCCGCCCTAATGTATGTACATATGTACGTAACTTCAAACTAACACATTGTTCAGACAGACGGCGTTTCTGCAACATCCATTAAAATACGCAAATGTGTTTCTAGAAAACAATAACAATATATAAATTAAAATAATAATAAATGTATGAATCTAGTATTCTATGCGAACTAGTCCCTCAGTTTTAAAGCTATCGCGATGAAACTTTCCCAAAAGTCTTCTTTCTATTGCAGGTAGTACATATGTCGGAACGAGCCGGATCGGACGACTATATCTTATGGCTGCCATAGGAATAATTAACAAAATAATAGAAATAACTTTATAGAAAGTAGGATTTTTGATTTTTGACAATGTAAAAACAACATTTTAGGTAGGCATACCTGCAAGGGTATATAAACTTCGGCTGGCCGAAGTTAACTTCCTTTCTTGTTTTTTATGAAAATGGAGCAAAACTTTGCCAACTATCTGTTTCTCTCGGTTGCCATTAAAGATCACTTCAAATAATTTAATTATTTGTGAAGTCCCCAAACAAAACATTGATACGGTATGCTTATATACAGCACAGAGATGCCACCTTTCAGAAAAAAATTATATACAATTTTTTAAATATAGCTTTAACTTAAGAATTTTCAACATGTTTTCATCGAAATGGGGATAGAATATCATATTAACATAAATTTAAACTTTTTACATTTATAGTCATTGCATTACACGCACTTTTATTAGAAGTCCCCATAAACAATGATAAATATATATTTAAAAAAATATATATATTAAAAACTATTTTTTAAAATGAGTATATATAAGAACAGGTTATTGAATCTTTGCAGCAAAAAGAGCTCTTTTTATAACAGTAAATAAATGGACCAAAATACTTCGTACTTCACTGCGTATATTAAAATGTCCCCGAAATAGACGTTTTATGCCAGAAAATTTTGAGGACTGTCCCTAAAATCAGCAAAAGTCCTTTAAATGATCGATATACATAAAAAATGTCCCCAACGTCAACGTTGTGCATATTCTTAGTTTTGTGCTCTTATATTGTGCTCTTATATTATGTATGGCCATACGTGATATATTTATGAAATAAAAATTGATTATGAAATAAAAAGTTGTAATCTATCTTTATGTACTTTTTGCTTTTTATTTTTATTATTTGTTATAGTTATGTTATCTCTATCTCCTATTTCTTCTACCTTATAAGGACCTGTATATTTAAAATCTAATTTATGTCCTGTTTCATTTTCCAATAAAACCTGATCTCCTATTTTTAAATCGAAATCTAAACTAGTTTTGTCGTAATTAATTTTCTGTTTTAGCTTATGAGATTCTAGCATTAGTCTAGCTCTCTTAAATGCTTGTTCTAATCTAAATTTGAATTCCTTAGCATAATCTTCTATATTATAAAGGGGTTTTATTTTATCTATGCTATTAAAATGTTTTGGTAGATTTGAAATTTTACCAAACACTAGCTCATATGGACAATAGTCATGTGCCATAGATGGGGTTGTATTATAACAATATACGAAGTATTGCAGCCATACATCCCAATCTGTTTTATCAATTGAGATGTATGAACGAATGAACTCATTGAATGTTCTGTGGCTCCGCTCAACGGTACCTACTGTCTGGTGGTGGTGTGCAGTTGAAGTTATGTTTTTAATATTTAAATATTTACATAGATCTTCAATAATTGAATTTTTATATTCTGTTCCCATGTCCGTAATGAACGTCTTCATTGGACCGTACCTTAGGATAAAATCTTCAAATATAGCTTTTGCTACTGTATGTGCACTTTTATTTGGTATAGGTATAGCTACTAGGTATTTAGTTAAATCACAGATGAGTGTTACTGCGTATTCGTTTCCATTATTAGATTTTGGAAGTGGACCAATAGTATCTACAATTACTATATCAAAAGCTCTTTGTGGTTTCGGTTATGGTTAGTGGGGTCTTAGTATGTTTAGTCGTTTTCGACTTTTGGCATTTAGGACATTTCCTTATGTACTCTTTTATGTCTTTGGACATATTTTTCCAGTAATAGTATCTCTGGACCTTGGCCAAGGTTTTTGTAATGCCTGTATGACCACCTTGTATTGGATCATCATGGAATGTAGACAGTATAGCTTCTTTTTCTTTATTATTTTTTATTACGGTCACCGGGTTGAGTAGCGCTACTCTCAATGATTTCAATATATTATTGCCCATATTTTTAAAATTATCAATTGCAACATGTTCAAAGATATTTTCCCACGGTGCCTCTTTGAGTTGGCTGACTTTGTGAATACCGGCCTGCTTTTCAAGCCTTTGAAAGAATTGAACTAATTCAATGGTTCCATTAGTATACAAATCGCTAACATCATATCTTGCTGTAATTTTCTTTCCGTGCTTAAATAAACACATCTTATTATTTACATGCAAGGTCACTACTTTACGTACTTCATCATTATTAATGACATCATATACGTGGGCTTAGAAGCTGTCGGATGCTTTTGCAAATCCGAATCTGATTTTTTTATTATTCTGTCTGTTTTGTAATCTTGTAGTGACTTTTAAAATTTTTTTGTTTATGTCTTTGAGTTCTTCGATGCTTATTCTTGATAAGGCATCTGCCACGTAATTATTTTTTCCCTTAAGGTACTCTGCTGTAAATTGAAATTCTTCTAGATCTAGTCTCATTCTTGTTAACTTGGAAGTTGGATTTTTCATTGAAAACAAATATGTCAACGGTTTATGGTCTGTTTTAATAGTGAAATGTTTGCCATATACATATGGTCAGAAGTGATTTATAGCCCAGTGTATTGCTGTTAATTCTTGTTCAGTTGTTGATTTATTACTTTCGCCTTTTGTAAATGTTCTTGAGGCGTATGCTACCGGGAGATCAACTCCATCGTGTGATTGAGTTAAGACTGCTCCGCAAGCTTGCTTGCTAGCATCTGTTGTTATACAAAATTCTTTATTAAAATCTGGGTATTGTAGTAGGGTTGGTTGAATTAATGAATTTTTAAGGTATTCAAAAGCTTTTTGGCATTCAGGTGTCCAATTAAATGTTACATTTTTCTTGCAAAGGTGGGTTAAATGTCTTGAGTAATGAGAGAAATTTGGTATAAAGCGTCGGTAATAATTGCAAAAAGCGACAAATCTTCTCGATTCATCTGCATCAGAAGGGACAGGGTATTTAGTTATTGCATCATATTTTTTATCATCAGGTAAAATTCCTTTGTTTGTACATTTATGGCCTAAGAATGTGACTTCGTGCATAAAGAATGAACATTTTTCTGGATGAAGCTTGAGATTGTGTTGAATTTTCGTTGTCCGGGGCCTCTGGGGTCAGGCGGTACCGGTGCCGGTCATCACACAGGTGTCGTTGGTTGTTGGTTGCTGGGTTTCTCCGTTATTTGTTGTAGTTCAAAATTTTATGTTGCTCGAACATTTGCTTGTTGGTTGTTATAATTGTTTGTTGTTGGGTTGTTAAGAAGTCAAAGAAGTTGATGGGGCGCCAAATCCAAATCCAGGTCCAGGTCCAGATCATTTTCTGACCAAAGTCACGGTCGCCATGTAAAAAGTGTTTTCTTCACGCCATCAATAATAAGATTCTTTGTATGTAATGTTCCAATTTAGTTTGTAATTTTATTTATTTACGATAGAGTTTTTCACAACTTTAGTTTGGGCTATAGGAGCAGCCGTTGTTGCCGCTCCAAGCTCGTCCGAGGTTCTTTTTTGAGCCCAATTTACTTAGGAGGTAAAAAGGTCTAAGTCCCGTAGCGGCGCTGCCAACAGCGGCAGCGGAGAGACGGCCTGTATATTCTTATATTCTAAAGTATATAGCTTATGCTCTCTTAGTCCGGAGCGCGGAGATATATGCACATGCATCAGGTCCGCTCGTGTTGCAATTATGCTGACACTTGCACTTTTAGCGAGCGGGCCAAGGCACAGCGAGCGGTTTGAATTGTATAAGCACTGTACTCTTGGTACAGTGGGTGCTCGATATATATATTTAATATGTGTGCATACTACACTTCCTTGGTTTTTATTTTAGTCTCTTTTACTCTAGGATATGCATTTTTTTTAATATTCCCGAATTTCGAATTACATTTAACAAAAATCGGACGACTTTATTATATAGCTGCCATAGGAAGGACAGAAAAAATAATGTAAAAATAATAGGAAATTTTATAGGAATTTTAATAGGAATTTTTGCGATTTTTAAATTAATAGGAATGATCTGCAAGGGTATATAAGCTTCGGCTGGCCGAAGCTAGCTTCCTTTCTTGTTTTTCGATAAATTAGCCTTTTATAAGCATAAATTTCCACTACACCTATAGTTCATCAGCTCTGGTACTTGCGGTATCTTCAATTAAGGGAAAAATAGGGTCTTGCAAAAAAAATTTTAATTTTTCTTGTATATTAACATAATAAGATTGTACAAAAAAAGGTTTTAAGTCAATCGGACAAAAACTTTAGAAGTTATGCTAAAACTAGTACCCAACCTCTAAGACTTTAGGTACGTAAGTGCATCTCTCGAAACCACGTTTTGAAAGTCCGCGTTCATCGGCATTTCTAAACGATTTAACCGATTGTTTTCAAATTTTTCGCATATTTTTCTGCATAAAAAAAACCCGCCCCCTGGGAAGCGTTTTTTTTATTTCCCAACTTTAAATATTTTTTTTTAAGACGAAAGTCAATTTTTTTAGGTGAAAAACGCATTTCTGACTTTGGAATATCGAAAAAAAATTATCAAAAATAAAAAATTAACAGAAGGGCTTCCCAGGGGCGGGTTTTTTTAATTCTTAAGCAAAATGTAAAAACAAAGTGGAAATCCGATCATTTTTAGCGGATTTGTTGACCTCCAAATCGACCCACCCTATTAAACACAGATCGTTGATGTCACTGTTAAACGTTATTAAGGGGAGAATAAAATTTCTAAGTAAGCCCAAGTTTATTTTCACAGATAATGAATTCAATAATAACTGCATAAATCAGTTCCTAATAGATAACAAAATATAAAAAACAGGAAACTCAGATATTGGCACACTACAATTAACATAAAATAAGCAAATCCGGCTCTTTAATGCAGACGATAAAAACGATAACATTGCGACTTATTCTATAAAAATTGGTTCGATGCATTAAAATCAAACCTTTTGTATATTATTAAGTGTCATTTGAATAACATCCACTAATTTGCATAGCCGATACTATCGGCTAATATATCAGCGAATGCCGGAACACTTCGATTAAGAATTTTCGCATTTTAAATTTGTATGGAGCGTTTTACTTTTTAAAAATTTTCGACCCTTTTTTTGCACCCAAAATGTTTTGTTTTTAGTTTTAAAATGTTTTGCTTCAGAATGGTAGTTTAAAATGTTTATTTTCATTTTTAAAATGTAAATATTTATACCCGTTACTCGTAGAGTAAAAGGGTATATTGTATTCGTGCAAAAGTATGTAACAGGGAGAAGGAAGCGTTTCCGACCCCATAAAGTATATATATTCTTGATCAGGATCACTAGCCGAGTCGATCTAGCCATGTCTGTCTGTCCGTCTGTCTGTCTGTATGAACGCTGAGATCTCGGAAACTATAAAAGCTAGAAAATTGGCATTTTGCATGCAGATTCTAGGAGTTCCTACGCAGCGCAAGTTTGTTTCAAAAAGGTGCCACGCCCCCTCTAACGCCCACAATCGCTTATATACGATTTTAAAAATTTCAATATTTCGGACCATTCGTTAAAAAGTTATGCGTGATCAAAGTTTCTGTCTCCTTCTCCCTCGCACTCCCTTTACCTGAGTAACGGGTATCTGATAGTCGGGGCACCCGACTATAGCGTTCTCTCTTGTTTTCTAATGTTTACTTGACCAAATAATTTTAAAAGCGTTTATGTTTCCCATTTAACTTTTGCATTGCAGAATTTTTTTTTGATTTTTCAAAACTGTTGTGTTTAAATAGTTATTTAAAATCGTAAGTTTTAAAATTTGTATGGTTAAAAATTTTTTTAAAAACGTTTTGTGTTAAAATGACATTTTAAAACGACATTTTAAAAAATCTTATTTTCTCTGTGTAGGGATAAAAAGAGGTTCAGCAGTTCTTAGAGCCCTACTAGGCACGGATAGGCTAATAATATTTAGCAAAATAGGGCAATCAATTTTGCCAGAAAGTAAGTCTAATATAAAAAGCAGCGCAATTACACTTCTACGGTTTTGAAGTGTTGCAAGCTGTACAAGACGACACCTAGCAGCATAGGAAGGGGTGGGATCGCGGAATCGGAGGCTTTGAAGGGCGAAACGGAGAAAAAACTTTTGCACTCGCTCTACCCGACGGATATACACAAGTACCGTCGGGTTGCAAACAAATGCCGCATATTCTAATTTAGAAAGAACAAATGAGAAGAATAGGGTAAGCTTGGTGTATGAGTCAGAGAAGTGAGTTGTGTTGCGCTTAATGAATCCGTACATGGTATATGCTTTAGGAATGATGTAGTTAATGTGTTCAACGAAGAGAAATTTAGAATCAAAAACAATTCCTAAATCCAGGCACTCGTTTTTTGTGGCAAGGAGAATTAATTGAATACGAGCAGATAACATTAATTTTACGCTTGCTGTATCTTACTAAAAAGCATTTAGAAAAATTAAAGGGAAGCATATTTCGGGAGCACCAATTACTTAAATATTCATTCTGGAGGAGTAAACAGTCTAAAGTTGAGTTAACGGACTTGAATAATTTGAGGTCATCTGCAAATAATAGAAACTCAGAGTCATGTATGGAATTACTTATATCATCTCTATATATATAGCTATCAGTGAGAATACTGGGAATCAACGCAAAGCCAAAACCACTGGCTAACAATATTAATATGCATTTTTATTACATTCTAATAACTTTAAACTGATTTGATAAGATTTATTGGGGCTCCCCAAGGGGCCCCAATCGCTTCCAATTGAAAAAAAGGTCAATTTTCTTTTCAAAAATTCTGAACCAATTAACCAATCGAATCCGTGTTTTCGCCCAAAAATAGTTTAAGACATTGTAAATGTTTAAAAATTAAACATTTTTATTTATTAAACGGAGGACGGACAGCCCGTTCTACATTTAAGCTTCCATTTGATTTAATAAATATTGCAACATTTCCAAACAGTCCAACATTGCTTTCGTTCTTAAAAATTGTAAACTCATTGTTTGGGATGAATGTACCATGGCTCATAAAGGGGGATTTTAAGCTCTCGATCAAATTTTAAAAGATATAAGAGGCAATGACTTATTAATTGGAGGTATAACTGTTCTATTGGCTGGAGATTTTCGACAAACGCTCCCAGGAACAAGGGCCGATGAAATAAAATCTTGCATAAAATCTTCAATTTTGTGGTCTAAAATTCAAAAATTGGCTCTTACGAAAAATATGCGTGTGCACTAGGGCGGTACAATAAATGAAATTCTATTCTCACCTTTTCACATGGTATATTAAAGTAAGCAAAAAATGTATGTGAAAACAAAAAAAAAATTTATCGTGATTTAGACCTTGCGAATCGTCCTCAAAGTTTGCTTCAAAATTACTCATACGACACTTGTAACAGTTCGAATTTGGTCGAAAAAAATCGTTCTCCCATTTCTTGTCTTGTCAAATTATGAATTTCGTTGGAATAATTGGTAAGAAAAGGGAAAGCAAAACATCAACTAAATTGTTGAAATCTATGCCACCTTGATTAGAAAAATTTTTTGATCGAAGGCAACAGTGCGTATGGGTGATAAACTTTGAAGCCAATTCGCAGACCCTAAAACACGATTTTTCAAAAATTTTCTTTTGGTATACATTGAATACCACAATGCGCACCGTATACCCACCGGGATAATTCCTCTGGAAAATAGCATATTTTCATCAGGTTTCTCCATACAAGCGGAAGGGACAAAACCTCATTTACCCCTTACATTTCTTCCATCTCTGGTTTCAAAATACACGGGGGTGACACAAAAAGTAAGGGGGAAATGAGGTTTCTATCTGGATCTCTGGCAGTAGAATGCAGGCCAAAATCCACTGGTTTTTCAACTTCCCGCATTATAGATTTTGCACACGTGCTCAGTTATGGTTTTCCTCTATTTGCAATATCTGCTTTTCCACACTCTCCCAGTTTTGGTTTTCCAATACTTTGTAGTATCTGATTTCCCAAAATAAAAAACAAGAGAGAACGCTATGGTCGGGTGCCCCGACAATCAGATACCCGTTACTCAGGTAAAGGGAGTGCGAGGGAGATGGAGATAGAAACTTTGACCACGCATAACTTTTTAACGAATGGTCCGATTTGAAAAATTTCTTCTACATTTCGATAGGTATTGATAAACACAATAAAACTGCATTTTTACTTTTCCGAAATATTGAAATTTTTAAAATCGTATATAAGCGATTGTCGGCGTTAGAGGGGGCGTGGCACCCTTTTGAAACAAACTTGCGCTGCGTAGGAACTCCAAGAATCTTCATGCTAAATACCAATCCTCTAGCTTTTATAGTTTCCGAGATCTCAGCGTTCATACAGACAGACAGACGGACAGACAGACATGGCTAGATCGACTCGGCTAGTGATCCTGATCAAGAATATATATACTTTATGGGGTCGGAAACGCTTCCTTCTCCCTGTTACATACTTTTGCACGAATACAATATACCCTTTTACTCTACGAGTAACGGGTATAATAACTTTTTTCATGTAATATTTGTATGTGTATTTATTAATAATATTTACAAGCGAAGCATTGGAATTAAAAATTGTTAATGCCTGAAGCACTCCCGGTTCTTGCTTGGCCGAATGCAGGTCTTAGGTATCAATGTCTTGAAAGCCTGTCTTCTGAAAATATCAAAAATAATTAAGATATGAATGTAAGACCAGGAATAATAAAAAGAGTAATTACCATTATTACATCTCCATACAAAATTAAGGGATCTCTCCAGAAATTATGCCTAGTTTGCCATGGCCGATCATTTACCCTCTGATCAGCTGTTTTATGTCGGGGATGAGAACTATGAGAAGAAAAAAATTAAATATGGGAAATGCAGGCGCAACAGTTCTGGTCCCAAGAGGTCTTAATCTGCCTGGCTGAAATAAATGTAATATTTTGATTAAGTTAAACAAGTAGGTTAGTACTGAATTAATATTTATACAACCATTTAATGAACTCCGCACACCATTTACCCCCGGTGAAGATTAAAAACATTTCAAGTGACACTGAAATGCAGAATTTGTGTTGAAGATAGCATCTGGAGGCTTACATTTATTAATGTCGAAATTATCTGTAGTACTAACCTCTGTAACGCTGAAATTAAGATTATTAAACGACAATATTTATTTTATCAGTCACCTTTTCCTTGTTTTTAGACTAAAATTAACTATTTTCACTTTCTATTTCACTTTTGCACGAAATTTGAAATTGATGTGACCGTGCATCATATATTTGATAATACCAACATTCCGAAGAAAGATAATAATTGGTCATAATTTCGTTGTAACTTCAGGTCATACTTGCACGCGAACTAATATTTCCTTCAAATAATATTTTTCAGGAACCGTAATCATTAAAGGTTACGTATATTAAAGGTATAGTAGGTATTTTTCGCCAATTCGATTTAATGTTAAGTGTTATCAATACTACCAACACGAATTTGTACTTTTTAACAACCCTTTAAAATGGTTTAGACCACGATCGGACGATCAAATTATTTTATTTCATAGAAAATTTTTAAAAATGTAAAAAACCAATAATAGTTTTCTATGTAAGTTAATGGCAATCCTTGATAAATTTGATCAAATATTTTGATCGTCTGACATTGGCTTTATAATTTTTTTGAGTCCCGCCATCATTTTTATTGTTATTTGTATTATTTATTCAATATTTATGAATGTTTTAGAGAATCCTGGTTGTAGCTTTGAAATCAAATTGGCACAGAATCTTATTTAAAAGCCGTGTGGCACGGAAAGTTTTGTTATTGAGTAAAATAAATAAAAATCATCAATAAATATGATTATAGTCATCAAGATTATAGTTATTGAGTTTAATTTATTTAATTAAAAATTATGAATATTTTTTCGACGTATTTTACAAATACTACAAATTAAAGATATATGTGAGAACAAGACTTTTGGTTTGGTTGTAAATCATAGGATTTTGGAATACTAAAAGTTTGTGATTTTTATGGATTCGTAGAATGTATCTTCAATAGACGTATCATCATCTTCAACTTTTCTGTCTCCATAGATAACATTGCCGTAGTAGGTCCCAGTGTGGACAACCATACATAGACGTAGTAACATTGTAAGCTCGTAATCGTGCGGATGTACGGCTCCTCAATCTTCAGGTGCAGCTCGGTCCGCTCGTGCTAGCTTTCCTCGCATCGTTTCTTCAACTTTGTTTTGTCTCCGGATAAACCCTTCTGAGTTAGGCGTTTTCCTTCCGACCGTAAGTGTTTGATTTCTCAACAGTTTCATAAACTTTTTCATAAGCTTTGTTTGTGTTTGCGTACCCTCATTAGTACCATAACCATTTTCTTCAATTTTTGTTGCCACAATTAGTGAGGAACGTGGCCAACCCTTGATCAACTGTGAGGCGCTCGACCGCCATATACCCGCTACTCGTAGAGTAAAAGGGTATATTGTATTCGTGCAAAAGTATGTAACAGCTAGAAAGAAGCGTTTCCCACCCCATAAAGTATATATATTCTTGATCAGGATCACTAGCCGAGTCGATCTAGCCATGTCCGTCTGTCCGTCTGTCTGTCCGTCTGTCTGTCCGTCTGTCTGTCCGTCTGTCTGTCCGTCTGTCTGTCCGTCTGTCTGTCTGAAAGTCTGGATGAACGCTGAGATCTCGAAAACTATAAAAGCTAGAAGATTGGCATTTTGCATGCAGATTCTAGGAGTTCCTACGCAGCGAAAGTTTGTTTTCAAAAGGTGCCACGCCCCCTCTAACGTCCACAATCGCTTAAATACGATTTTAAAAATTTAAATATTTCGGAAAATAAAAAGGCAGTTTTATTGTGTTTATCAATACCTATCGAAATGTAGAAGAAATTTTTCAACGAGACAGACAGACGGACAGACAGACGGACAGACAGACATGGCTAGATCGACTCGGCTAGTGATCCTGATCAAGAATATATATACTTTATAGGGTCGGAAAAGCTTCCTTCTACCTGTTACATACTTTTGCACGAATACAATATACCCTTTTACTCTACGAGTAACGGGTATAAATATTTGAACTAGGCCTATTTAGGGGAAACCACGTTTAAAAAAAAACGCGCCGTATCCTCTATCTCCGGGTGGTGTGGAAATGAGAGTTAATTAAAGTTTCATCCGAAACTACAAATATATTTAAAATGCAAATTTACACAGTTCTACTGCAAACCTATTACAAAAGAAAAGTAGGATATTCGGGTTATCCATCGCAAGCGAAGCTGCGGGCACCCTGCTAGTATATTTATAAAAATATATATATATATATATTTTTTTTTTTTTTACCGATCTCGTTTTTAGCACAGTTCTTCTCGAAATGAGTAATAATTACAATAAATAAGCTGAGTATAACCCATTTTGCGGGGATCTTTTTCTAAAAAACTCCTAATGAATTCCATTATGAAACGTCCTCTTACTTAAAATATATATATTCTTAACTAAGACTTAAACAAGTGTGTCAACACAACAATAGACTTCATAATTTGAGTTTTCTAAGTTTACGTACAAATAATTTAAACAAATTATTTAATGCACATCTAAGTGGTGGTTTATTTGTATGTATTAGACAATTGGTGAAAAAATTTGGTAGTTTTGTTAAACTTGTTCCAATATCTATATCAATAACTAGCATCTATATCAATATTTTCAGAAGACAGGCTTACAAGACATTGATACCTAAGACCTGCATTCGGCCAAGCAAGAACCGGGAGTGCTTCAGGCATTAACAATTTTTAATTCCAATGCTTCGCTTGTAAATATTATTAATAAATACACATACAAATATTACATGAAAAAAAGTTATTATACCCGCTACTCGTAGAGTAAAAGGGTATATTGTATTCGTGCAAAAGTATGTAACAGCTAGAAGGAAGCGTTTCCGACCCCATAAAGTATATATATTCTTGATCAGGATCACTAGCCGAGTCGATCTAGCCATGTACGTCTGTCCGTCTGTCTGTCCGTCTGTCCGTCTGTCTGTCCGTCTGTCCGTCTGTCTGTCCGTCTGTCCGTCTGTCTGTCCGTCTGTCTGTCTGAATGTCTGGATGAACGCTGAGATCTCGAAAACTATAAAAGCTAGAAGATTGGCATTTTGCATGCAGATTCTAGGAGTTCCTACGCAGCGAAAGTTTGTTTTCAAAAGGTGCCACGCCCCCTCTAACGTCCACAATCGCTTAAATACGATTTTAAAAATTTAAATATTTCGGAAAATAAAAAGGCAGTTTTATTGTGTTTATCAATACCTATCGAAATGTAGAAGAAATTTTTCAAATCGGACCATCTATCTCCATCTCCCTCGCACTCCCTTTACCTGAATAACGGGTATCTGATAGTCGGGGCCTGACTATAACGTTCTCTCTTGTTTTGCTTAAAAATATTGTGCCACAGAAATCACACAACGCATAAGTGGCCTGATATAGATGCTATTCAGAAACCCACCCCATTTGACGCTCAGAAATTATCTACCCCACACCACTGCCTGCACAAAGGAACAGTATTTCAAGAACACTAAAAACCAACTTCTCACTTTCCAGCTGGGTAGGCGAATGAGAGTTGGACCTTAAAAATGTCCATACAAATGTGGACCGCTCTAGTGTGCACTTACTAGGTGATAGAACGGCCGGTGTTTTTGCCCAAACTTTACTTAAAATAGGTGATGGAGCTTATCTAACTCTTAATGGAAAAATAATAATTTCATCAAGCTTAGGTACAGTTGTAAACACTTTGGAAGAACTTACATCAAAAATTTCTCCAGATATTTCAAATATCGTTCACAAGTCATTGGACTGGCTATCAGATAGAGCAATATTAGCTTCAAGAAATGACAGAGCTGCTTTAATAAATAATCATCTTTCAAAATCATTTAACGGTGAGTAAGTTACATACAAATCAGTTGACACTGTTACTGAGGTAGAAGATGCTGTGCATTATCCTACTGAATTTCTTAACATGCAGAATCCAGCAGGATTGCCTTTGCACGTTCTTACGCTTAAAATTGGTACACCAATAATGTTGCTAAGAAACTGAAGTCCCCCAAAGTTATGCAATGGAACGAGATTGCAAGTGAAAGCTCTTCACAAATTTGTTATTGAAGCTGTTATTTTTACCGGCTGTGCCAAGGGAGAGAAAGTATTCATACCAAGAAATCCCTTAAGGTCATCCAACTTACCATTTGAGTTTAAACGTCTACACTTTCCTGTAAAGGTCTGTTTTGCTATTATAATAAATAAGTCACAAGGGCAGACTTTGAAAGTAGCTGGATTAGATCTAAGGGACGATTTTTTTTCCCATGGACAATTTTATGTGGCCTGTTCAAGAGTTAGCTCAGCAAACAGCTTAATCATCCTATCTCCTGATAGCCGAACAAAAAATGTTGTTTACAGAGAGGTTTTGAAATAACTTTTAAAACAAGAGAGAACGCTATAGTCGGGTGCCCCGACAATCAGATACCCGTTACTCAGGTAAAGGGAGTGCGAGGGAGATGGAGATAGAAACTTTGAACACGCATAACTTTTTAACGAATGGTCCGATTTGAAAAATTTCTTCTACATTTCGATAGGTATTGATAAACACAATAAAACTGAATTTTTACTTTTCCGAAATATTGAAATTTTTAAAATCGTATATAAGCGATTGTTAGAGGGGGCGTGGCACCTTTTTGAAACAAACTTGCACTGCGTAGGAACTCCTAGAATCTGCATGCAAAACGCCAATCTTCTAGCTTTTATAGTTTCCAAGATCTCAGCGTTCATACAGACGGACAGACAGACAGACAGACGGACAGACAGACAGACGGACAGACAGACGGACAGACAGACGGACAGACGGACAGACGGACAGACAGACGGACAGACAGACATGGCTAGATCGACTCGGCTAGTGATCCTGATCAAGAATATATATACTTTATAGGGTCGGAAAAGCTTCCTTCTACCTGTTACATACTTTTGCACGAATACAATATACCCTTTTACTCTACGAGTAACGGGTATAAATATTTGAACTAGGCCTATTTAGGGGAAACCACGTTTAAAAAAAACGCGCCGTATCCTCTATCTCCGGGTGGTGTGGAAATGAGAGTTAATTAAAGTTTCATCCGAAACTACAAATATATTTAAAATGCAAATTTACATAGTTCTACTGCAAACCTATTACAAAAGAAAAGTAGGATATTCGGGTTATCCATCGCAAGCGAAGCTGCGGGCACCCTGCTAGTATATTTATAAAAATATATATAAATATATATTTTTTTTTTTTTACCGATTTCGTTTTTAGCACAGTTCTTCTCGAAATGAGTAATAATTACAATAAATAAGCTGAGTATAACCCATTTTGCGGGGATCTTTTTCAAAAAAACTCCTAATGAATTCCATTATGAAACGTCCTCTTACTTAAAATATATATATTCTTAACTAAGACTTAAACAAGTGTGTCAACACAACAATAGACTTCATAATTTGAGTTTTCTAAGTTTACGTACAAATAATTTAAACAAATTATTTAATGCACATCTAAGTGGTGGTTTATTTGTATGTATTAGACAATTGGTGAAAAAATTTGGTAGTTTTGTTAAACTTGTTCCAATATCTATATCAATAACTAGCAGGGTCGGTAGCCCGCAGCTTCGCCTGCGGAAATTAAAATTGAAAATTAAGCATAAATTTATATTTGCTACTTATTCTATTTAAAATTTAAAAGATTTCATCATAACTTTTTTCCTTAATTTCCGCAATAACAACAGTATATTGTCCTATGCAAACTACTTCAGAAATATTAAAAACTTGCGAAAAAATTCCTAAAATTCTTATTGCTTGCGTAAGGTATCAGCTGCACAGAACAGAAACAAACAAATTCATTTTTCGACAAAAATCGTTACACTAATTTTCTTCACAACATTAGTACTTTGTCCAAAACATATTGTTTAAATATAGAATGTCATACAGGGTTGAGCATGTAATTGAATTCCAAATCGATTAGCGTGTAAATCTAGATAATAAACTTGTTTTCTTAAAAAAAAATAGAACAAAAAATTGCTAAGAGATATACATAGCTCTCCAAAAACCAATATGATAATTTTGGTTAAGATTTAAGAAATTAAAGAAATAAAAAGCAAATACTCTTGGATATTTAGCTAAATGGGGGTTTTTGGAAGGTATCCACAGTAGACAATTCTTATAAGGGAAACCAATATTTATGCGAAGCAATGTTTCGCTTTATATATTTGACTAATTTAAGAAAAGGCATCAAGAAAATCAATTCGGTATTATTGCATTTTACCATTGATATTTTTATTTATTTATTTATTTATTTAGTATCCCAGCGCTACAAGTGCACACTTATAATTATGGCGCTAGTCACATTATTTTGTTTCAGTATTTTTGTTTTCATTAATTTTTCACCTTGATTAGAATAATATTAATAATAATAAGTCTACCGATATTTATACCCTTGCAGAGGGTATTATAATTTCAGTCAGATAGTGTAACGCAGTGAAGGAGACGTTTCCGACCACATAAAGTATATATATTCTTGATCAGCACCAATAGCCGAGTCCATCTAGCCATGTCCGTCTGTCCGTCTGTCCGTTTCTATGCGAACTAGTCTCTCAGTTTTAAAGCTATCGCAATGAAACTTTCCCAAAAGTCTTGTTTCTATTGCAGGTAGTACATATGTCGGATATGTCCCATAGGAATAGTAAGATTTTTTTATTTTAAATTTTATGTAGGCGTGGTGATTTTGAACAATTAGAAATCATGACAACCAAAACGTATTCAGTTCAGTTGAGTTCAAAGTGTTCATGTGTTCAGTTCAGTGCTCAGAGTTAAGTTCAAAGCTAATAATAATAATAAATAATACAAAAGTTGTCGGTTCAGCTTAACGCTAAAACAGATCAACGTGAAAACAGTTTCTTGTTCGGCTCAACAATATCCAAAGTTGTATTTGAAAAATTGTTAAAAATGTCTACAAATTATTCAAAATGCCGCCACTGTATATCGTTAACAATTAGCGCCTTGAAATACTCTAAAGAAAACGAAACAAAGCGTTAAGTTCACTGTTAAAAATAAAAATGTACATTGCTTTCTTTGACTTTTTATTTTAACTGCAAGGGCATATAAACTTCGGCTTGCCGAAGCTAGCTTTCTTTCTTGTTTTGATTGCGAATAACTTTTTAATGGTCCGATTTGAAAAAGTCTTCTACATTTGGATAGATATAAATATACACAACAAAATTGCATTTATACTTCTCGGAAATCTTTAAAGGTGTGGGCGCCAGACACATTTTAAAATCGTTAGTGGGCGATTGTGAGCGTTAGAGGGGGCGTGGCGCTCGGCTGAAATAAACTTGCGCTGCGTAGGAAGCCCAAGAATATGTGTGAGAAATCTCAACCTTCTAGTTTTGTAGTTTCCGAGATCTCAGCGTTCATACAGACAGACAGACAGACAGACAGACAGACAGACAGACAGACAGACAGACGGACAGACAGACGGACATGGCTATATCGTCTCGGCTAGAGACCCTGATCAAGAATATATATACTTTATAGGGTCGGAAACGCTTCCTTCAAGCTGTTACATACTTTTGCAGGAATACAATATACCCTTTTACTCTACGAGTAACGGGTATAATAAAAGCAATTTTAAGGAAAATTTCGACTGTAAAAATCAGCTTAATTGGATTTCTGTAATTCTACCGATATTTTAAATTTAACGTTTATCTAAAAAAAAGACGCAAAAGAAAAGATTTGGGTATAATCGATTTTTAACCGCGCATTTTAAATGACTGTGGTATTTTAATTTTCCCTTGCGCGGTCACACTTTAAGTGCGACAGCAGGACATACATACATACATACATGTACGACTTTTGCAAAAGAACGGATTGACGTAAAAATCTTAAAAAATCACATTAATTACTAAAATAATTAGGAGCCGCGTGTGAGGTACAAATTAGAACAAAAAGTGCCCAAAGAGCCCCAAAATTCGATTTGTTTTTTTTTTAAATTTCTTTCTTTTGCTTTTTCTCTGTTATAAATGTTGTTAAAATGGTTAAAAAATGTAATGTTCATAATCTTATGGCATACCCGCCAATCCCCAATATTTTCAAATTTTGTTGTGCCAGTCTTACGTCATTGCCTGCACACATGTATGTATGTTTGTCCTGCTGTCGCACTTTAAGTGTGACCGCGCAAGGAAAATTTAAAATACCACAGTCATTTAAAATGCGCGGTTAAAAATCGATTATATCCCAAATCTTTTCTTTTGCGTCTTTTTTTTAGTCTTTTTAGGTAAACGTTCAATTTAAAATATCGGTAGACTTACAGAAATCCAATTAAGCTGATTTTTACAGCCGAAATTTTCCTTAAAATTGCTTTTATTTTTATGATGCAAAAAACTAATGAGCAAACTATTCATTAGTTTTTAAACGTCGAGATATTGACAAATTGTTGATTTGTAAAAAACATTATTTTGTTCCGTTGGACACACACATGAGCGAAATATATAAGTTAACAACCAACTCCCAGCCTAGGCTGAGCAGGCCAATTCTTATTCCCCTTGTTAATATTCATCATTTTTTATTATTATTATTATTACACTTTTCTCTCATGCATGGTCCACCCTAAATTGGGTCCACCTTATTGGCCCTAAGCTGAGCCAGCACATTGTACCATTCCGAGCCGTGGCTCCTTTCCATTGGCTGACAGCGATCGTATGACTTCTGCAAAATGTGCAAGGTCAGCGGTCTGCCACGGGCGTCCGGCTATGCATGAGCTTTTGTTAATTCTTAAGTTTTAGTTTTAACTTGGATTTGAAATAAAGAGCACTAGCTCGATTATAAAACTCCGGCTTTAGCTGTTACATTTATTCTGCTTATTGAATTTGGTTATCGTGCCTTAAGGGCCGTAACAACGGAGATAAGTATCTCCCACCATAACCTTCGGAAGAAGGAAGGAAGTCGAAGCGACTCTCCAGTGGCTACCATCCTTGGTGGTCACCACTACCCAACCAACGGCAGCAACCTACTGCCGGCCCCCCACGGATATTCAACCCACCGGCTCTACCCCTGCCACGGAGGCACCGCCAGCCGGCCCAGATAATTAAATAATTGGCACCCAACGGATTAATATTAAACCTAATATTTGAATTCCACCCCTGAAGTTGTACAATATGTAAGTAGCTGAGCGCCGACAATAGCCAAGGTCTACGCTAACACAAATACCAGTGCATACAATTTCATATGCCCAGCACTAGGAATTTTTTACAAATAAATAAATAGTGACTCGATTTTCGATTTCTGGTTCAGACTTTTCTGAGTGCGTGGAAAAAAAAAAAAAAAACATATATCTCAAATAGCGCACACTGGTGCCAAGGCAATCAACATTTATATGAATTAATTATGCAAAGGAATATTTTATTTCTTTGTTAATGTTGGTCTCTATACGCATGCAGAGGCTGCCAGTCGTTTTTCTCCTTGTGTTTTGCTACAATTTTATCCACTGTTCTTATATTGAATTTTGTACTAAAGTTATCCAGTGTGTCTGTGCTAATAATACACCCAGTCGAATTGACCTATACAAATTAGTCCAACATTTTTGTGTTTTAGGTGACGATCCATTTTTGTTCTTCGCCTTTTATATCACCAAAGTGGCCCGTCGAAATTTTTTGTCTTGAGCCCCAATCGTCAAATACCTCGTATCTACCCAGCGCCCTTTAACTGCCAATGAGTTGGAAGTATAGGGAAATAAAGAAGGAAATTGATAGCGACGATAGCGAAGAAGTAGGATTTGTTGTCGCCGTTCTGTATTTTAATTTTGTTTTGAGACAAATTAGTCCAACATTTTTGTGTTTTAGGTGACGATCCATTTTTCCGCAATTTTTGTTCTTCGCCTTTTATATCACCAAAGTGGCCCGTCGAAACCTTTTGTCTTGAGCCCCAATCGTCAAATACCTCGTATCTACTCAGCGCCCTTTAACTGCCAATGAGTTGGAAGTATAGGGAAATAAAGAAGGAAATTGATAGCGACGATAGCGAAGAAGTAGGATTTCGCCCCGAAGTTAGGGACATAGATCAACCAGAAATGAACGCAGAAATGATCCAAGCGCTTTTCGCAAATGCGGTCAGCGTCGCTCTTGACGAGCAGGAAGCACGCTTAAGAAACGATTTTGCCACAGAATTAGGAGCGGTTAGAGCACAGGTTAGCGCGCTGTCAGTGCAAGCGCCGCAGGTGGAAGTCTATAAAAGAGTAGTACCGGACCCTGCAGTAAGATGCGATTTCAGTTGGACATAGTAAAATCCCTGCCGACGTTCAGTGGAAGCCACGACGAGTATGTTTCGTGGAGGCAGGCTGCATCAGATGCTTATGAAGTATTCAGACAATAGGGTACCACCAAATATACCTGTCTGAAAAGGACCGAGAGAAGACCTCGTTCTCAGTCAATGGTGGGAAATACGAATTCTGCCGACTACTCTTCGGCCTAAAAAACGCAGGGAGCATTTTCCAAAGAGCCACCGACGATGTGCTGCGGGAAGAAATCGGCAAAATATGCTACGTCTACGTCGACGACGTTATCATCTTTTCAGAGAATGAGACGGAACATGTCAAGCATATTGACACGGTGCTTAAGCGCCTACTCAATGCCAACATGAGGGTGGCACGGGAAAAAACTAAGTTCTTTAAAGAAAGCGTTGAGTTCCTAGGGTTCATTGTCACCAGAGGAGGAACAAAAACAGACCCAGAAAAAGTTAGGGCAATAAAAGAGTTCCCAGAACCAAAAAATCTGTTTAGCCTCAGGTCCTTCCTAGGCCTGGCCAGCTATTATAGGAGCTTTGTAAAAAACTTTGCCTCCATTGCTAGACCTCTGACCGCCATCCTCAAAGGGGAAAACGGGACGGTCAGCAAGAATACGTCGAAAAAGGTAGCTGTCAAGTTTAATGAAACCCAGCGAAATGCATTCGATCATCTTCGTAATATTTTGGCATCGGAAGACGTCATTTTGACATACCCTGATTTTAAATTACCGTTTGACTTAACCACCGACGCCCCAGCGAGTGGAATAGGCGCGGTACTATCCCAAAATAAAAGACCTATTACCATGATTTCACGCACGCTAAAAGATTGCGAGCTGAACTACGCCACCAACGAAAGAGAATTGTTGGCGATTGTCTGGGCAATAGGCAAACTCCAAAACTACCTATACGGTAACAATGAAATACGGATCTTTACAGACCACCAGCCTCTCACATATGCGGTATCCGACAAAAACACCAACGCTAAGATCAAGCGATGGAAAGCGTTCATTGATGAGAACAACGGGAAAGTGTTTTACACACCCGGAAAACAAAACCTGGTAGCTGACGCGCTATCGAGGCAACCCCTGAATTACTCAGAGGCTGAGGCCCAGTCTGACGCGGCTACGGTGCATAGTGAGCTTTCGCTCTCATACACCATAGAGACCACAGACAAACCTCTGAACTGCTTTAGAAACCAAATTATTTTGGAAGAAACAGGCCAACCGCTTCGGCGAGATTTCATAGTCTTCGGAAATAGAACTCGCCATATCATTAATTTTAATAACAAGGACTCGCTTGTTGAATCCGTTAAGGAGATCATCAACGCCAACGTTGTGAATGCAATTCACTGTGACTTCCCTACCCTGGCTCGCATTCAACATGCCTTGAGGCAGGAATTTCCTGCGACAAAGTTCTGGCATTGTAAAACCTTCGTCAGTGACATAACCAACGCTAATGAACAGTTGGAGATCACTAACACAGAGCACAATCGCGCCCATAGGGCTGCCCAGGAGAACGCAAAACAAATTCTCCGGGATTACTACTTCCCGAACATGTCCAAATTAGCTAGTGGTCGCAAATTGCAAAGTCTGCAATAAAGCCAAATACGACTGCCATCCCAAGAAACAGGAATTAGGAACTACGCCTATCCCATCATACGTTGGGGAAATGTTGCATATCGACATATTTTCAACCGACAAAAAAATCTTCTTAACTTGCATTGATAAATTTTCCAAATTCGCTATCGTACAGCCCTTAGGTTCTAGGGCAATAATAGATGTACGAGCACCCATTCTCCAACTGCTAAATTTTTACCCCAACACCAAGACCATATACTGCGACAATGAGGCCTCCTTTAACTCTGAGACAATCACATCATTGCTACGAAACCAATACAGCATCGATGTTGTCAATGCGCCACCGCTACACAGTAGCTTCAATGGCCAAGTAGAGAGATTTCACAGTACCCTGGCGGAAATTGCCAGATGCCTCAAGATTGATAAAAAAATCGAGGACACTGTGGAACTAATATTGAGGTCTACTATAGAATACAACAGGTCGCTACATTCGGTTACAGAGTTTAGGCCGGTAGAGGTCATCCACGCCAGCAGCGATGAGATGAAGATGGCAATTAAAGCCAAGATTGACAAGGCACAACAATCCAACCTAGACAGGGTTAATCCTTCAAGGCAGAACAGAGTCTTCGAAGTCGGTGAAAGAGTGCACCTACGCAACAACAAAAGATTAGGGAACAAATTAACTCCGCTTTATTCAGAAGAGCGTGTAGAAGCAGATCTGGGAACATCTGTTCTCATTAGGGGGAGGGTGGTTCATAAGGACAACATTAGATAGGCATTTCATCTGCCACAGTCGCCCTTATATTAAAACCCAATCGTTGCTATAATTCCCACAGGTTCGCCATTATATCCATCATACTGCTGTCCACCGCAAGCGCAAGAATCGCCGATTTCTCGCACGCTAAATACATCCCGGTGCTAGACGGCAACGTTTTAGTATGGGAACAGTACGGCCTGGTCAGGCACTCGACAAATCTGTCTGAGTTTGACAGCATAATTGACGCCACGGTCAGAATGCTGGAACTGTTCCCACATTCCCACATGAGGAAGCTGCTGGAAGTGGACATTGAACATGCCCAGAACCTTCTGGAGAAACTTGATTTTCAGGAGCCTTGATTTTTGGGCTCAGTCTTTAAGGTCGTGGCGGGTACACCCGACGTGGATGATCTAAGTAGAATTAACACCAATCAAGCATCGCTTATCGAGGCTAATAATAGAATGGTTATAATTAACACAGAGACACAGAAACACATCAATCTACTCACAGACACGGTAAACAAGATCCTCAGGGAGAAAAAGGACGGGCTTGTTGACTCAGGCCATTTGTTCGAAACACTCCTTGCCAGAAATAGAATGTTAATATCCGAAATCCAAAATTGTATGTTCACTATCACGCTTGCTAAAAATAATATCATCAATCCTACTATTTTTAATCATAATGACCTTAAGGCTATTTTTGACGAACAGCTCACAGAGGTCCCAATAGTTAGCCTTATGGATGTATCTAAGATTAGGATTTTTCAAAATAATGCTCTTGTCCACGTTATAGTCCAGTATCCTAGAGTTAAGCGTATTTGTAAAAAAGTCCTGCTCTTCCCTGTCGCACACTACCATACTATGCTACAAATAGAAGACAACATCGTGGCGGAATGTGATGACGGAATCCTAGCAGTCTCCGATTGCGCTTCTACCGACTTGGCCACATTTTGCAAAAAGGCAAAATTGCCTGCGCCAGGCAATTACATGCAGGCGGGGCGGCTACGTGCCGGACGCGGCCCAGCAATCTGGAACCCCTTACAATTGTGGACGATGGAGTAATAATCGTCAACGAGAAACTAACGAGGATTACCATCGATGACGGTCCCACAACAACCATAGTAGGGACCCACCTCATCACCTTCGAGAGAAAGGCGGTGATCAACGACTCCGTGTATTTGAACCTCAACTACTCCGTGAATAAGAGCCCGGGTATTGCGGCCTCCCCCTTAATTAACATCACGGGACACGATCACATACTGAGCCTGCCAATGTTACAGCGGATGGACGAGCATAACCTGCGTTTAATGCAGGAGCTCAGAGATGACGTGTCGGCTGGAGGTTCCCCGAGGATATGGTTCGCCGCAGGAGTCGCCGTCAGCCTCACACTATGCGGGTTGGTCCTGCTCCAACAACACTGCAGGCGCAAACGAGAGGCAGCCCAGCTACAAAAGTCCATCGACGAATTGGCTGTCACCGAGGACGGCGTCCAATTTAAGGGGGGAGTAGTTAAAAACCAACTCCCAGCTTAGGCTGAGCAGGCCAATTCTTATTCCCCTTGTTAATATTCATCATTTTTTATTATTATTATTATTACACTTTTCTCTCATGCATGGTCCACCATAAATTGGGTCCACCTTATTGGCCCTAAGCTGAGCCAGCACATTGTACCATTCCGAGCCGTGGCTCCTTTCCATTGGCTGACAGCGATCGTATGACTTCTGCAAAATGTGCAAGGTCAGCGGTCTGCCACGGGCGTCCGGCTATGCATGAGCTTTTGTTAATTCTTAAGTTTTAGTTTTAATTTGGATTTGAAATAAAGAACACTAGCTCGATTATAAAACTCCGGCTTTAGCCGTTACATTTATTCTGCTTATTGAATTTGGTTATCGTGCCTTAAGGGCCGTAACAACGGAGATAAGTATCTCCCACCATAACCTTCGGAAGAAGGAAGGAAGTCGAAGCGACCACCCGACTCTCCAGTGGCTACCATCCTTGGTGGTCACCACTACCCAACCAACGGCAGCAACCTACTGCCAGCCCCCCACGGATATTCAACCCACCGGCTCTACCCCTGCCACGGAGGCACCGCCAGCCGGCCCAGATAATTAAATAATTTATATAAGCCACAAAATTTTTTTGTTATAAACACAATCCCTAGATATGTGCGTGTGTGTGCATTGCAGCTGACTAAGGAAGTTAGATTCGCTTAAATTCAAATTAATGATAATACTGATATCCTTTTGCTTAAAGAAAATTGCATTTACATTTCCACAACAGATCGAAGACATTTTTTTACAGATTTTTGTGTTTTAAAATGCAAACAGCATTGAAAGTATTAAATAAAAACGAAATATTCAAATCAATTGATTCTCTTACCCTTCCTTACACGTGCCTCATATTGTTTAAACAAATGGAAATGTTTAAACAATTTGATTCACGGCATCCCCTTCCACCTGCCTTCCTTATCAATCAAACTACTATATAAAAGGCTGTATATAAAAAACGGTCAGTAGCAAAATCCACCCAGATCGGATTGACATAAAAATCTAAAAAAAATCACATTAATTACTAAAATAATTAGGAGCCGCGTGTGAGGTACAAATTAGAACAAAAAACGACCCCAAAGTGCTCCAAATTCGATTTGTTTTTTTTAAATTTCTTTCTTTTGCCATTTCTCTGTTATAAATGTTGTTAAAATGGTTTAAAAATGTAATGTTCATAATGTTATGGCATACCCGCCAATAACTGCGTTTAAAATTTTTTGAGATTCAGCATCCTTCACCAAGTCCCTAATATTTTCAAATTTTGTTGTGCCAGTCTGACGTCATTGCCTGCACACATGTATGTATGTATGTTCTGCTGGCGCACTTTGCATAAGTCATACATGTATGTATGTATGTATGTCCTGCTGTCGCACTTTAAGTGTGACCGCGCAAGGGAAAATTAAAATACCATAGTCATTTATCATAGAAATCATCGAACATTTTGGTACGAACGGACGTGTTTTATCTAAGCTCCAAAGAAAAATAGTTTTCACTCTGAACTTATAGTTAAAATAAGCGTAGACACCAGTTAAAAGGGCACTAAGATCTCGCTTTCACTGTGAATACTGCAAGTCTTCTTGGATACCGGCCAGGTTGCCATATAAACTGATTAAAATAACTCAAGATACAAATAAAAATTGAACGCCGCATCCATATTTGTGCACGAACATCGAACTTACCACCGACGAACTTATCTGTCCACACTCTTCACACTCTTCAAGTCGCCATGTCTTCAACTTCGGCTCCAGCAAACAAGCGACTTCGCAGCAACACCAACAACATTGTGAGTCCCACCGAGCGCATGTCTGATGCTCCGCCGCCGTGGCTCCTAGAGATGCTCAACTCGCGCTTCAAAGAACAAACTGAGCAAATAGCATCCTATGTGAGGGACGCAGAGGAACGTATTCTAGACGGTCTTACGAGCCGCTTAGATTGCATTGCATTCGTGGAGGGCGAAGTGGCACAATTACGCGCTGGGAGGAATCAGCTGATTGAGTGCGTCAAGCATCTGGATCGGGAGGTTGGCGAGCTGACCACCCTGAGAGAGAGAGTAAGAGAGATCGAGGCAAAACTGGCAGAACAACAAATGGCAAATCAGGCGTGTGACTTACGCGTACATGGAATTCCATTTATTGAGGGGGAAAACTTGAAGGTGTTGTATAACCAGCTCTGCTTTTCACTTAAGCTAGCACCGCCACCGAAAATCAAGGAGCTATTCCGGGCCAGAAAAACGCAAAACTCTTCTGTTGACCCGGTGGTCATAATCACGCTGCTGCGCTGTATCGGAGCTTATCGTAGCGCAGTAAACCAACAACTAAGTTTGCATATGATGGGCTTCGACTCACAAGCTGCTCTCTATGTCAATGAGCAGCTTTTGAGAGAGCACTGTATAATATTTAAAGAGTGAATGAAGCTTAAAAAGCGCAGACTGTTCTCTGCTGTTTTTACCCGAAGAGGCTTAGTCCACGTCATGTGCAATGATAAAATCAACTGCATCGAGAGTATGGATCAGCTTTTGGCGCTCTCGCAAGATGCTGATAAGCTAGCCTCTTCTCGCTCTTCTCAATTATCTTCATCTCCGCGCGCTGCAACTTCGTCATCTGCGGTGGACGGAATCGCTGCGAATTGTGAGGGATTTCGCCGCTGATATGTTCCTGTATCTTAATCTAATTATAACTAGGTACTTTAAATCTAAATATTCTTTCTATATTAGACATAAGATTTCCCAAACTCTTAAAAATACGACTCTCTTAATTAGGTATCTCACACTCTCTCAAGACTCTTTTTTGCATAATATTGTTGATGCCATATTAACGCTCAAAGCTTAGTGAAAAAAATCGAAGAATTTAGGTATTTATTTGTTAGTTCTAACATTGATGTTATTTGCTTGTCCGAAAGTGATTCGTTAGTAGAGTGTAATGGTTATGATATCTTTCGTTCCGACCGAGGTAGCCACGCTGGGGGAGTAGCCATATATGTAAACAAAAGTCTTAATGCAAAGTTTGTCTGCAAACATCCGAGTGATAGCTCCGTTGAATGGATATTTGTTCAGATCACAAATACATTATACTCATCAAAAACTTTAATAGGCTGTGTTTATAGACCAAACCAATTTATTGACTACCAAAACTTAATTGACTTATTGTGCTCTATGTCTATCCAATATTCGGACGTTATCCTTGCTGGGGATTTCAACAGCAATATTCTAAAAGAAAATAAATTATCGGACGACATCGAATCCATTGGCTTAAATTTAGTAAACTCATCAGTACCTACACATTTTTCAAACCACTGTGATACCTTACTTGATTTATTTTTTGTAACTGACTGTGATAAAATGTCCATGTATAGTCAACTTTCAATGCCAATGTTTTCAAAACACGACCTAATTTATCTAATTTATAATATTAATACTGACTTTACTGAAAACCATATAGTTTATAGGGACTTTAAAAATATTGACTACGCCTTGCTAAGTAACGACTATAGTTTATGTGACTGGGACTCTATTTATGACCATACAAATATTAATTCTCAATTGACTGTCCTACAAAATAATGTAATATGCTTATATAATCGATCAGTACCATTAGTGACGAAAATGACCAAGCCACGTGAAAATCCATGGTTCAATTCAGCAATTAAGGTACTTTTTGACAAACGGGATACTGCATTTAAAAAATGGAAGCGATACAAGACAAGCCAGCACGCGGCCCAATATAAAACCCTAAGAAGAAATGTTTCACGATTGATTAATCAAGAGAAACGCAAATATTTCTTTAACAGATTTAAAAGGGCAACAACGAGTCAGCAGAAATGGGCTGATATTAAAAAACTAGGCATTGGTAAAACCAACACTACCCGATGTGATGCAAATCCTGATTAACTAAACCAAATATTTTTAGACTGCAAAGTACCTGATGCAACTAAAGATGACTATATTGATCACTTACCTCAAAATACATATCGGAATTGTGATAATATAAATTGGGGCTGTGATAATGGTACCTGTAATAGTTGTTTTAGTTTCGTGTGTGTAACTGAGTCTGATGTCCTTAAATCAATGTTACTAATCAAGTCAAATGCTACTGGAGTCGACGACATAAGCCCAAAATTTATAAAGATACTATTGCCAAAAATATTACCATACATAACTTTTATATATAATACTGCCTTGACACAATCAATATTTCCCGACTCTTGGAAATAAGCTAAAATTATACCTGTCCCAAAATCTGCAAACGAATATAGGCCAATTTCAATCTTACCATATTTGTCTAAAGTCTTCGAAAGACTTATGGCTGGTCAGATGACCAATTATTTAACAAGTAAGAATATACTAACCGATAAGCAATCAGGGTTCCGTGTTGGCAGAAGCTGTACCACAGCTATAATTAAAATAGTTGAAGACATCAGGGAAAAAATGGATACTGACAACATAACATTTTTGACTCTAGATTATAGTAAAGTATTTGATACGGTAAATCACGAAATTCTTTGTATTAAGTTAAAGCGTCTATGTAATTTCTCGCGCGCATCAGTTCAACTTATTTGTTCCTATCTAAGAAATCGTGGGCAGTCGGTTTTCGTAAATAATGTGTACTCGTCTTTTCTTGGTCTGAAGCGTGGTGGGCCGCAAGGATCCGTCCTAGGTCCACTACTGTTCTGTGTGTATGTAAATGTTTTACCTAGTAATATGTCAGACTGTCCTATTTGTAGAATTAATGAATGTATAAGTGTCTGTCAAACTGAATTGGAAATTGTTAGCCAGTGGGCGAAAATCAATGGGCTAGGATTAAACCCGAAAAAATCTAAATGTATTGTTGTAGGTAAAAGAGTGATGGCTACCGATGCATTGGAAAAACTATCTATTAATAATGCTCCCTTTGAGTATGTGAAAACTGCAATTAATTTAGGATTTACGTTTAATCAAACATTGACTTGGGATGATCACATAAATAAATCTGTGGGAAAAATGTATGCAATACTTAGAAACCTATACTTGACCAAATACTTCTTACCGACCAAAATAAAAGAGACAATTGCAAAAATGTACCTTATACCGGTACTTTTCTATGAACTAGAGGTATTTAGTGACTGCAGCTCCGTAGGTCAGCGCAAGCTGCAGGTAGCGTTTAATAATGTGGCAAGATATATTTATAATAGACAGAGAGCTGACCATATAAGTGACGTAACAACTAAAATCTTTAACATGCCACTTAAATCCTGGATAAACCTTAGGGCCCTATTACTACTCTATAAAATTATAAGCAAGCAAGAGCCGTTGTATCTATATGAAAAACTTATTTTTAGTTCGTCAAGAAGAACCAGAAACATAATGAGCATTAAGTATAAGTACCTATGCACAAGGAGGCAGTTCCTTGTATATGCTGTTCGCAATTGGAACCAACTTCCACATACTATCAAGGCAATCAGTAAAGAAGCTCAATTTAAAAACGCACTGCAAGAATATTTTAAGACTAATTAAGAGCACCACCAGAATCTAGAGAGAAAGTGAGAAAATAAAAATTACAAATTACAGTTTAAAGTTAAAATTAACTAACTAAAAATTTAAAATTTTAAAATTTTAAATAATTAAAAATAAATAAATAAATAAAAATTAAAATCAACATTTAAAATAAAAGTCAATTAAAATAGTAATAGTAATAAGAGTAATAATGAAACGGATTATATATATACATTGAAATCTGAGCCGACACAAATGTTAGCATATAAGTTAAGCTTTAAGTTCAACCTTATAATTGTACACCTGTGACTAGCGCCTTAATTTATAAGTATGCTACATTCTTGTAGCGCTGGGATAAAAACAATCAAATAAATGAAAAATAAATAAATGAAATTTAAAATGCGCGGTTAAAAAATCAATTTTGTCCCAAATCTTTTCTTTCGCGTCTTTTTTTTAGGTAAACGTTAAATTTAAAATATCGGTAGACTTACAGAAATCCCATTAAGCTGATTTTTACAGTCGAAATTTTCCTTAAAATTGCTTTTATTATACCCGTTACTCGTAGAGTAAAAGGGTATATTGTATTCGTGCAAAAGTATGTAACAGCTTGAAGGAAGCGTTTCCGACCCTATAAAGTATATATATTCTTGATCAGGGTCACTAGCCGAGTCGATATAGCCATGTCCGTCTGTCCGTCTGTCTGTCTGTCCGTCTGTTTGTCCGTATGAACGCTGAGATCTCGGAAACTATAAAAGCTAGAAGATTGGCGTTTTGCACGCAGCGCAAGATTGTCTTAAAAAAGTGCCACGCCCCCTCTAACGCCCACAATCGCTTATATACGAATTTAAAAATTTAAATATTTCGGAAAAGTACAAATGCAGTTTTATTGTGCTTATCAATACCTATCGAAATGTAGAAGAAATTTTTCGAATCGGACCATTCGTTAAAAAGTTATGCGTGATCAAAGTTTCTATCTCCATCTCCCTCGCACTCCCTTTACCTGAGTATCTGATAGTCGGGGCACCCGACTATAACGTTCTCTCTTGTTTGTTCTAATTCAGAACAATATTTCAATATAGGACGGACAAGGGAGGTAAATAGTAATTTGGTTATGTAAGGGTCGTCAAATTCTTTTGACCAACGCTTTATAAACCCAAAAACACTCATAGCTTGGTTGACAGTCAGCATTATGTGGCAGTATAATTTTTCGGGTCCAGAAGAACGCCTAAATCATTTACTGAATATATACGGTCAAGTGGCAAGTTCTGAAGCAAATAACTTATAAACGTTGGAGTAACCCTATGAAAGGTCATTACGTTACATTTCAGGCAGTTCAAATTTAAGAGGTTATACTCACACCATACTTGAAAATTATCAATGTCTGATTGTAAGCCGAACCCAGACTCTATATTATTGTATGTCAAACAAAGCTTAACATCATGAGCATACATTAGTACACGAGAATTTGTTATGATAGAGGGAAGATCGTTAACAAACAGAGTAAACAGCAAAGGGCCCAGATGACTACCCTGGGGCACTCCAGATGTCACGTGGATCATTTTAGAAACAGCGTTCTTAAATATAACCATCTGAATCCTCCCATTCAAATGACTTGAAATCCAAGTTAAAAGATTACATGGAAACCTAACCAAGTCTAGTTTGAATAAAAGAAGAGAGTGGTTAACGGAGTCAAAGGCTTTACTAAAATCTTTATACATAACGTCGGTCTGCATTTTATTGTTAAATCCATTTATTACAATAGATCACAATTGAAGTAGGTTGGTGGTAGTCGATCTTCGCTTAACGAAACACGGCGATATTAGCGAGGAACATAAATGAAGTGGAATTATAAAAGAGTCCTTCCATATAGTTGGAAAAACTGATGATGAAATAGACAAATGAAAGAGTTTAAGAATAGGTTTGCAAATGGTTGATGCACAAAACTTAAGCACACACCCAGGAAGTCCATCAGGACCGGGAGAATAAGTTGGCGTTGTTGTTGTTAAATCTCTTAAGAGAGAATTTTCGGTAATTATAGGTGAAAAAATACAATTTGCCCTATTTAAGGGATAAGGGTAGTTTGATTTTGACCACGAAGAGGAGCTATAAGTAGTTTTGAAAAAGTCGGCAAATAAATCAGCAATTTCAGAGTCAGTCGATGCCTCCATTGAGCTAAAACGAACCGATGAAGGCAAAGCTGATGACTTACGCTTGGCGTTGACAAAGTTATAAAACTGCCTCGGATCATTTGTAAATTCAAATTTACAACGATTCAAATACATGGAATAGCAATGACTGTTAAGAACATTAAAATCAGATCGAGCCACCACATATTTCGAAAAATCGGATGGCTTACCCGATTTTTTATACTTTTTATAAGTGTTTTATAAGTGTTTGTTTTAAGATTTTTTAGTCTTTGAAGCGCATTTGTAAACCAGGGGGGCCTGTTCGGCCTTGGAGGAAGCCTATCAGGAACGCATTCATTAAAAAAAGTGTTTAGAACGCTATAGAAAAGTTCAGTTGCACTTTCGATGTCCACACAGTTATAAAGATCAGTCCAATCACATTGCGAAATCATTAAGTTAAGTTTATTATAGTCACATTTCCGAAAGCATTTCATTTTAGTTGGAGAAACTAAAGGAGAGGTGGTATTAAGGTAGGGGAGGCAAAGTGTTAATTCCATAGTTGGGTGGTATCGGTCTTCTGGTACCACAAGAGCGTCAATTCTAGATTCTGTGACTTCAGACGTCTCTGAAACAAACACAAGATCTAATTGTCTATTTAATGAATTTCGTATAAAGCTAACTTGCTGTAACGATAATTCTAAAAGGCCATCCACAAAATCATGGGTGGACAAAGGTAAAGCGACAAGTGAGTCAGAAGGGGGGGACCAAGATATATCAGGGAGATTAAAGTCACCCAAAACAATGAAAAGGTCCCTATTGGAAGAAAAGGATAGAATAGATTTAATAGCAGATAGATGTTGCTCATAAATTATTAGGTCAGAACCAGGCGGAATATACGAACATGTAATAAAAATATACAAGGATTGCAGGGAAACTTTCACACAAACAAATTCAATGTCATTAGAGACATAAGAGTGAATTCTCTCAGAATTTATGGTGGAACTGACGGCAATAAAAACGCCGCCCCCTACGCGAAAGGCGATCGGTTCTGTAGGTATTCAAATTGTTAGACAGAACTTCAGAGTCGGTTATCTCTGGTTTCAGCCAAGTTTCAGTAAAAGCCAAGATATCGAAGGACGGCATATGCCTACGGGCATATGAAAATCTAAATTGTTCCACCGCAATATCCTCGGATGGGAATTTTTCTCGAATAAATTCCAAAACATCCTCAGATGTGGTTTCAGGCGTAAATCTTGAAACAAACAATTGCTTCCTATGTGGGACAACTGAGAGTATCTTACGCCCCCCAGCAGCAGTCTGAACATTACCCAGCTGTGAGCCAGAAACGGCTCGTTTGGGTACAACTGGGAGTTTCTTCCGCCCCAAAACGGCAGTCTGAACGTCACTCGGCTGAGAGACAGATACAGCACCTACTGAACCTGTGGGTATGGTCGGCACCGAATCGATTGACTCCGCCGGCTCTGAGGGTTTTATTGGAGCCTGACTTTCAGATACAGGGACTACACCGGAACTAGCTGTGTCTATTGGCACAGGTAGTTCACTTACCCCTGTGTCAGCAGAAACGGCTGCAGCTACCAGGTTAGGATTTAAGGTGGATTCTACATTCGCATTTACTGTCGTTGAGCTAGCTTTTTTGCGCTTGGGCGACTCGGTTAAAAGTTTTTTATTATTAAATTGGTCGCAAACGGAATTGAAACCGTCATTAAGCTGTTTAAAAACTCGTGAAAGGTTCAAAAGGCCGTCTCGAGCTGCCCATCTCAGCTGCCAATTCCCTGCAGGACTCACAAGTCCACATGAGACCAGTACGCAGTTCAATGTAGTCTTTTACTCTGCCGGTAAAACCTGCACATTTAACGTGCATCATCCTTTCGCAGAGCCAACAGAAAATAAAAGGGTCTTTAGGTGTAGTCGAAAGAGTACAATTTTTCTTAGAACAGACGAGAGCCATTATAAGAAACAAGGTAATTAAAAAGAGTAAAAAAATAAAAATATGAAAATGTGAAAATACCTCGAGTGAATTTGGAACTGGATCAAATTCCAAAACCGCAAAAACACAAAACACGAAAGTATAAGAGCGCGAGATCGCGAAATTAAATCGAGAGCAAGAGAGCGCGAGAGAAAAGTCTTCAATCGACTGAGCGTGGCTAGTGGGGCACCAACAACTAAACGCACGAACAGTTACAATGTAAAGCAAGTGAGAGAGAGACTATGAGAAAAGCACCCAAGAGTCTACAAGAAATTTGGCAGGTTCCGAGAGAGCGAAATTACAGTTATAATAGAGCGGAAAAGAAGAGAGAGAGGGAGAGAATACAAGAGCAAATTAGAGAGTGCAAATAACACTAACCAAAGCCAAGATATTAAACAAATCTAATGGAATTGATAAAATAACTAAAACCACATACCCGTTAACAGGGAGATCTATTTAAAACACTAACGCGATTGTTAGGCAAAACTTTGTTACTCAGAGCACAAAGGTAAACACAACCGTTCACAAGCAACGCTAAATCGATTTTTTTTAGATTTTTATGTCAATCCGTTCTGGGTGGAATTTGCTACTGACTGTTTTTTTTATAGACAGCCTTTTATATAGTAGTTTGATGATAAGGAAGGCAGGTGGAAGGGGATGCCGTGAATCAAATTGTTTAAACATTTCCATTTGTTTAAACAATATGAGGCACGTGTAAGGAAGGGTAAGAGAATCAATTGATTTGAATATTTAGTTTTTTTTGAATACTTTTAATGCTGTTTGCATTTTAAAACACAAAAATCTGTAAGAAAATGTATTCGATCTGTTGTGGAAATGTAAATGCAATATTCTTTAAGCAAAGGGATATCAGTATTATCATTAATTTGATTTTAAGCGAATCTAACTTCCTTAGTCAGCTGCAATGCACACACACGCACATATCTAGGGATTGTGTTTATAAAAACTCATTTTGTGGCTTATATATATTTCGCCCATGTGTGTGTGCAACGGAGCAAAATAATGTTTTTACAAATCAACAATTTGTCAATATCTCAACGTTTAAAAACTAATAAATTGTTTTCTGATCAGTTTTTTGCATCATAAAAATTAAAGCAATTTTAAGGAAAATTTCGACTGTAAAAATCAGCCTAATGGAATTTCTGTAAGTCTACAGATATTTTAAATTTAACGTTTACCTAAAAAAAGACGCAAAAGAAAAGATTTGGGATATAATTGATTTTTTAACCGCGCATTTTAAATGACTGTGGTATTTTAATTTTCCCTTGCGCGGTCACACTTAAAATGCGACAGCAGGACATACATACATACATACATGTACGACTTATGCAAAGTGCGCCAGCAGAACAAACATACATACATGTGTGCAGGCAATGACGTCAGACTGGCACAACAAAATTTGAAAATATTGGGGACTTGGTGAAGGATGCTGAATCTCAAAAAAAAATTTAAATGCAGTTATTGGCGGGTATGCCATAAGATTATGAACATTACATTTTTAAACGATTTTAACAACATTTATAAAAGAGAAATGGCAAAAGAAAGAAATTAAAAAAAAAATATCGAATTTTGGGGCACTTTGGGGTCGTTTTTGTTCTAATTTGTACCTCACACGCGGCTCCTAATTATTTTAGAAATTAATGTGATTTTTTTAGATTTTGATGTCAATCCGTTCTGGGTGGAATTTGCTACTGACCGTTTTTTATATACAGCCTTTTATATAGTAGTTTGATAAGGAAGGCAGGTGGAAGGGGATGCCGTGAATCAAATTGTTTAAACATTTCCATTTGTTTAAACAATATGAGGCACGTGTAAGGAAGGGTAAGAGAATCAATTGATTTGAATATTTCGTTTATTTTTTTAATATTTTCAATGTGATTTGAATTTTAAAACACGAAAATCTGTACGAAAATGTCTGAGATCTGTTGTGGAAATGTAAATTCAATATTCTTTAAGCAAAGGGATATCAGTATTATCATGAATTTGAATTTAAGCGAATCTAACTTCCTTAGTCAGCTGCAATGCACACACACGCACATATCTAGGGATTGTGTTTATACCCTGCAGTTCCCGAATTTAGACCGAGCGCTTAATTGCACTGAGTCGACTGTCTCACCAATCCCCTCTCTCTCAATCTCCGTCGCCGACGGAGCCGACCGAAACGGCGCCAGAGACGGCGCTCTCCCTAATTTCTCTCTCTCAAACTCTCTCTCTGCGCAGGGGTAGGAGACAAATTAGGCAAGCGCGATCGTGGCAAAGGGAAAAGAACAACAAGAGAGATTGAAATGTTGTTTTTCTCGCTCAGTACTCTTTTTCTATTTGTCAAAGCCGGCGCCGTTGTTCCGCGTTTTTTAATTGCGTTCTAACTGTGATAAGTTGTTTTCGAGTTTAAACAAAAGTGCTATTAATCAAGAATACATTTTTAGGTAAGTAATTTTCAAGGGTTGTGACGAAGTCACAAATTTGACATAAGCATATAAGCACATTAGCATAAGATTTAATTTAAGAGAGCACGAAGCCACACGTTATCTAATTTAAGAGGACACGAAGCCATACGTTATTTAGTTTAAGAGGGCACGAAGCCACAAAGTCAGTTATATGTTAAGAGAACTAGAAGTACAAAAGAATTAAGAGACGAAGCGCAAGCACCGATCAAAAACGGCAGCCGCGCCGCTCACACACGCCAAGGAGCGAAAGAGACCACCAACGACGCGAGCAGCTCTGCCGCCAAAGTTTTGAGCAGCGCTGCCGCCAAAAGCTTCAAGCAGCGCTGCCGCCAAAGTTTCCAGCAGCGCTGTCGCCGGAGCTTCAAAACAGCACTCTCGCGCAAAGCAGCGCTGTCACCAGAGTTTTCGGCAGAATTAGGTCCCAGGAATCACGATCAGCAAAAGGGAGGGGAGTCGAAAGAAAACCAGCGAAGTGATCGGACGCGAAGTGACAAGGGTAACCAGAGGACACACATCGAGGCGCTCCGCTACGCGTGAGCATGGCCGCTGGCCAACAATGGAACCACTAGAACCTTGGAGCAAATAAAGGGACGAATAGTTCACCCCTCTTCTTTTCCTCGCGTAACCCCGGAACCTTCAACTAGGGCTCTTCGCCGGGGTTCCTGATCCTTCTTCCTGTGACCGCTGGACCATTTCCGGGTACAGGCTTGAGCGCTGACCGCTGGACCATTTCCGGGTACAGGCTTGAGCGCTGACCGCTGGACCATTTCCGGGTACAGGCTTGAGCGCTGACCGCTGGACCATTTCCGGGTACAGGTTTGAGCACGGGCCGCTGGACAATTTCCGGGCGCCGACTTGGGTACGCGCCGCTGGATTATTCCGGGCACGGACGGGAGGACGGGCCGCTGGATTATTCCGGGCACCGACTCGTGTACGCGCCGCTGGATCATTCCGGGCACCGACTCGTGAACTCGCCGCTGGATTATTCCGGGCACGGACTGGAGGACGGGCCGCTGGATAATTCCGCGCCGGACAGAGGTATTGGCCGCTGGAGCATTCCGGGCCACAGCAGTAGCCGCCGATAGCCCCGCTGGCTCCGGATAATCCTTAACAACCCCGCCGAGTTTGTTCCCCTCTAATAAAACCCCAGACAAATCATTGGCGTCTTATGTCTTGGCCGTCTCAGAATATTATAAATTTTGTGGGGGACTCTGGGCCGCTGAGGATCACCCCGGCCGTAGTAGCTTCTTTACAGGGTATTAAAACTTTGTCTTGTCTAAATTATTATAGCTTCTCATTTTTAGAATTTGCATGTTTTATTTTTAATATTTTTAGGTCAAGCTGATGGTACAAAGTGCATAAACAATATGATTTCAGATGAGATCATTTTGTCGTACAGCCCAGAAGGATGTTATTCTTGCACTTCTAAGTAAGATTTTATCGTTCTTGTCTAATATTCTAATATTATATAATATTATAAAAATATATATTTTCCTAATTAAGATCCCATTGGTCAGGTGGAGCCTGCAGAGCCTCCGGAGAGGATGCGGAGATGTGTGAAAAATATCCATGCGCGAAAAGGGAGCTCACCAAGACTGCGGAAGCCATGATAAACATACCGAAGACCCCTACAAGTCACCGTAGTTGGTAAAAATCTATTAATTTAATGTAAAAGTATGAAAATAATTTACCAAAAATGATGTAGTAAAATGAATTGAAAAGAAATAAACCTTTTAATAAAGGCGATGAAATTCAACATATTTTGTATTTTTCTCCCTTTTTGCTGATGATTTTGGGTGATATTTCGGCGCTAAAATAGCGCCAAAAAGGCGCAGAATTTGGTGATGAATTAAGCAATGAACAGGTGCTAAAAAAGCGCTAGTTTCTGGCAGTGATGAGCCCATGGGACATGCCCATGTTAAAATCATCGCTATTTTTCATACAAATTCATCAGTGATTGAGCGCTTAGTGCTCAATTTTTAGCAGTGATTCACTGCCTAAAGAGTGCTGAATGGAACTGCAGGGTAAAAAACTAATTTTGTGGCTTATATATATTTCGTCGTAATGTTTTAACAAATCAACAAATTGTTCATTTTTTCAACGTTTGGAAACTAAAAAATAGTTCGAAGGTCGGGTTTTTGGATTTTAAAATTAAAAGCAATTTTAAGGAAAATTTCGACTGTAAAATTCAGTTAATGGGATTTCTGTAAGTCTACCGATATTTTTAAATTTAACGTTTACCTAAAAAAAGGAGCAAAAGAAAAGATTTGCGATGTAATCGATTTAACCGCGCATTTTAAATGACTGTGGTATTTTAGTTTTCCCTTGCGCGGTCACACTTAAAGTGCGACAGCAGGACATACATACATGTACGACTTATGCAAAGTGCGCCAGCAGAACATATATACATACATGTGTGCAGGCAATGACGTCAGACTAGCACAACAAAATTTGAAAATATTGGGGATTGGCGGGTATGCCATAAGATTATGAACATAACATTTTAAAACCATTTTAACAACATTTATAACAGAGAAATGGCAAAAGAAAGAAATTAAAAAAAAAACAAATCGAATTTTGGGGCACTTTGGGGTTGTTTTTTGTTCTAATTTGTACCTCACATGCGGCTCCTAATTATTTTAGTAATTAATGTGATTTTTTTAGATTTTTATGTCAATCCGTTCTGGGTGGAATTTGCTACTGACCGTTTTTTATATAAAGTCTTTTATATATTGGGTGGGCAAGAAAGTCATGTCGTTTTTTTAGTAATTGTTTTTAATCTAATTTATTTACGACTTATCGAGCACCAGGGTCACACTTTTTAGTATCGTTTTAAAGCTTATTGTCTTAGGTACTATCGATGAAAATTTGGTAATTATTCGATAACATTTGTGGAAGCTATAGCAAACTAAACATGGAGGATCAAAGTGAGCATTTTCAGAATATTTTGCTTTTTTATTTCCGAAAAGGAAAAAAAACGGTCGAAGCTCGCGAAAAATTGTGCGAAGTGTATGGTAAAGATGCCATGAGTGATCGTCAATGTCAGCGCTGGTTTGCCAAATTCAGGCTTGGAGACTTTGGAGTTAAAGACGCCCCACGTTCTGGTCGACCATCGGCCGTTTTTGACGAACAAATTCAGGCTTTGCTGGATGAAAACCGGCGTTATTCAACGCGGGAGATGTCAGAGAAGCTCAGTGTGTCGCATACAACGGTTGAAAACCATTTGAAGAAACTTGGCGACGTAAACATGCTCGATGTTTGGGTTCCGCATAACTTAAAGGAAATTCACCTAACTAAGCGTATTAATATCTGCCATTCTCTGCTGCAACGGATTAAAAACGATTCTTTTTTGAAGCGGATCATTACTGGCGCCGAAAAGTGGGTTGTTTACAATAATGTCCAACGAAAAAGATAATGGAGCAAGAAAGATGAGCCAGCCCAAGCCACATCAAAGGCCGATATCCATCAGAGGAAAGTTATGCTGTCTGTTTGGTGGAATTGGAACGGTGTAGTGCACTTTGAGCTGCTGGGACGGAATGAAACCATAAATTCAGATGAGTACTGTCGCCAGCTATCCAATTTGGCGGAAAAACTTAAAGAAAAGGAGCCGGCACTAGCTAATCGCAAGGGTATAGTCTTTCACCATGACAACGCTAGGCCCCACACATCTTTGGTCACTCGGCAAAAATTAACGGAGCTGAATTGGGAAGTGCTACCACACCCACCTTATAGTCCGGACTTAGCACCTTCAGATTACCATTTGTTTCGCTCTCTTCAAGACTCTTTGAATGGTAAAAACATGAATTCAGATGAGGCTGTCGAAAACCTCTTGTCTCGATTCTTTGCTAGAAAAGACCAAAAGTTGTTCGAGCGCGAAATTATGCAGCTGCCCGAGAGATGGTCATTAGTGGTCGAACAAAACGGCCAATACATAATTGATTAATTATAAGTCCTGATATAAATAAATCATCTTTGAAAATATTGAAAAAAGGCGACATGACTTTCTTCCCAACCCAATAGTAGTTTGATAGTGGTCGATAAAAATTTAGTCAAAAAATACTTTTTAATGTTATCGCGCACAATAATAGTTCTATATCTGTTCAGGGGTGTGAGTATTTCATCTAGTGCTGTATATGGAACATCTCCTGACGATCAATCCAACCAGTTATACTATCTCGATTTAAAGTGTATTGTTTAATTGTGTCATTATCCAATTCCTTTAAGCTAAGGGGTGGTTTGAAATGAAACAAATTCCAGCCTGCATGAATGCTAGCTCCTTAACAAATAGTTGTTTATTAGGTCCAAGTAAATATTGAAAGTCAACTATAACGGTGGAGTTTCGATCGACAGTGTTCATGATTGTTCGAGATTTTTTTCACAACTGGGTAGTCTAGTGCCCAAACTTGTACCTTTATATAGCGGTCTGGTTGCAATAAGAACGTAGTTCTAATTAAGGGATCAACCGGTATGGACACGCGAGAAGATAAGAAAAATAGATATTCCCGAAAGAATCAAGATCATGAAGTCATTTTTGTTTTTGAATATTATGTGTTACATAGGTTAGGTTAGGTTAACCCGGACGGCCCTCACGAGGCAACGCATAGGCCAATATGGCCCTTAGTTGTTCGGTTGATGCGCATGAACCTTGAGATAAGTTACGAGGTTTTTATGTCCATAAGGATCGAGGTGATTTTGGCGAAGGCAGGTAGTTCTCCTGGTTCCCTGCTGGAGGCGTCTCCTAGTGATGCCAGTACTGGGGCACCGAGGTATCTTCTTCTCGCTCTCAGATAAGATGTTCCAGGGTTTCGATAGCCCCCGATTCATCACATTTCCTGCAGGCGCGGCTGTTGAGTATTCCGAGTGTGGTTGCGTGTGATGCGGCCAGACAATGGCCTGAAAGGATTCCCACTAACAGTCTGCAGTCTTTCCGTGGTAGACGCAGTACATACTGGCTGAGTTTGTCGTTGCGCTCTTTGCACATAGTTCTTGAGATTCGGCAGGTCTTGGTATTCCTTCACCTGCTTTTTGCTCGCGTGTCCGCCTGTTTCTCCAGGGCGCTTTAGGGCGTTCGGAGGAAAACAGGCACGTTCTCCGTTCTGTCGTTCGCCAGCTCTACGCCCTCCTTTGCAAGGACGTCAGCTATCTCGTTGCCATCGATGTCTTGGTGACTGGGAACCCAATAGATCCGCACTGACTTTTTCGTGCTAAGGTTGTCTAATGCCTCCCTGCTCGCCATCACATTTTTGGAACTGACTGTTGACGACTGCATGGATCTTATCGCCGCTTGGCTGTCCACGAACAAGTTGACCACATCGTGTGGTCGATTTATATTTTGAGCCACTTCAGCAGCTTTCCTTATGGCGAAGACTTCCGCCTGGAATATGCTGCAGTCGTTATTTCAGGGTCCGTACAGTATAAGCCCGCTCCTACTCCTCCTTCCATCTTGGAGCGGTCCGTGTATATATTGAGGTGTTGAGTCTGGTCCCGACCCGTTTTCCAGTCATCTGGGCCCATGAACGAGGTTATTTTAACCTCCGGACACGTTCTGGGGGTCATATGGTCCGTTTTGTTGATCATGCTTCGGGCGATTGAACTATGCCCGAAGCTTTGCGCCGTCATGTTACCTGATGCAACTATACGTTGTGCTGCCTTTCCTGCAGTCAGTTGTGCGTGGATGTCTATGGGGTCGACTCCGAGGATCGTTTCTAGAGCTTTAGTTGGGGTTGACTTCAGCGCCCCCGTTATGCAGACCAATGCCTGCCGCTGAATTCT